>LOEQ01002643.1:19045-50407 GCA_001685075.1 Bramus lutescens | reverse complement strand
TATTAACCAATGAAAGTAACACATAGACAGATGACCCTCCTACATCACCTAGAGAAGCTAAATAGGAAGGTGAACCCAAAGAAAAACACGTAGTTATCCTCCTGGATATCCGAAGTAGACAAGATTGCGGGCAAAAATTAGGACCACCTGCCTTTTAAACAGTGTTTTCAAGTATGAATTATGATTATCCAAAATCCAAAGAATCCTTCATGGACTCATTTTTAATAACAGAAGGTGCAACCTGATCTTATTTTCAAACAGTATGTCCTCCCACCCTCAACATCATCAAATCTCTTAAAATGTCACAAACATGACAAGATCCATTATTCAATGAGGTTTATATTCCAAGTGAAATAATTCAGACACACTTAGACAAATACCACAGGTTCTCAGAATTGTGGAAACAAAACTGCTGATCTCATTGAACAGAGTGGAATGGTGTTTGCTAAAACTTAAAATACATGAAATTAAGAGACGGCAAGAGGTAAGTAGCAGACTATGGTTAGAGAGGAGTAATTGCTTCTCATTTCATATGGGACCAATTAATAAAACAATATATAACTTATTTTAAGTGATAAGAAGAGTGTAAAATTTCTAATACACAGAATAATTCATTTTGGGGCTAGAAATATGGCTCAGTAGTTAGCATGGCATATTGCTCTTTCAGAGGACACAGGTTCATCTTCCAGGACCCACATCACATGTCTCATAATTGGCTATACCTCTTGCTCCAATAGGATGTGATGCATCCTGCCTCCATAGATGCCTGCACTCACATTCACATATCCTTACACAGATATACACACATGTGCACAATAAAAATCATAAACAGAAATCTTTAAAAATAGTAATATGCTTATCAGCCTTATTTTATGATCATATAATATGTGTAGATATCATTACTACAATGGAACCATAAAGATGGAAAACATGCCTCAATGAAAATTAACACTTTTCTGAATCCCAGGAAGATAGAGATCTTACAAGATATCCAGTCTTACATTCAATTGACTTAATGTCATCAATAGTAGGCCAGCATATTCATAATATAGTGTTTTAAGAGGCAAGGATGATAATGTAACCAAAATACTTAGAACTTATGGAAACAGCTTTGAAACTAGGTAATGTATAGAAACAGAATTTTGAGGAACTGTCAGGAAAAGCCTAGCTTAAAACAGATGGGATTTTAATGATAATTATGATGCGAGCTCAGATATGTCAGGCTGTAGAGAAAGATTCAGTTTTCATAGAGAACACCTAAATGAACACAGAATGCATGTAGAAGGGTTGATGATAAAAGGCCATTAAAAAAGGTCTCAGACAAATACAATGAATATGTTATTGCACAACAGATAAAAAGTAATCTTTGTTATAAAGTGGTGGACACTTGACTGGATTGTATTGTGTGCTAGTGTTTTATGGAAAATAGAATTGGTACAATAAAATTGGATATTTAGCTAAAGGGAATGTTTAACAAAAAATCAAATAAACTGCTTGGTTAGAAACTGCAAAGAGAGAATAATTATGAACAACAATTCTAAAGAATATGAGGCATCTGAATGGAAATCTGATTCCTTTTTGCTTTGAAATTGTCTTCAAACTGTTAACTCTTTTTGTACAGTTCAACATCTGAGTAATTTGCCCAGAGAAGCCTAACTCTATCCCTGTGGTAGTTTGAACGTGACTGGTCCCAAAACTTCATAGGGAGTGGCACTATTAGGAGGTGTGGCTTTATTAGAGTGGGTATGGTCTTGTTGAAAGAAGTATGTCACTGTGGGGGTAGATTTGAGATTTCCTATGCTCAGTATACCATCCAGTATGTCGGTCAACTTCTTGTTGCCTGCAAGATACAGAACCATAACAGTAACAACTACTCCAGCACCATATCGGCCTGTGCACTGCCATGATCCCCATCATGATGATAATGAACTGAACCTCTGAAACAGTAAATGAGCCACCCCAAATAAATGTGTTTCTTTATAGGAGTTGTCATGGTAATGGTGTCTCTTCATAGCAATAAAAATCCCAAGACAGAAATTGAAACCAGAAGTAGTACATTCTTGTGATTGGCTTGACTGATAAAAAAAAAAAAAAGACTTTGGGAGTTTGGGTTAGGAAAGCAGTGGAATACTTTAAAGTGATGCATAATGCGCCAAACTAGTAGGAGCCTGGAAAACAGTGGTGCTGGATGTAATTTGATGAATTGTGGGAATCAAGATGTTTCAGAGTAGAAGAATGTTAACTTGTGGCCTTGAACGTGATCTTGTAACATTTTGATAAAGAAAATGGCTGGGTTTTGCCCTTGTCTCAAGAGTCTACTCCTTAACCAAACTAAATAAAAGAAATATAATTAATGAATTTGGAAGTGTAGAAAATATAACATATACTACTAAAATACACAGGATAGTTATTGATTGCTCATGAAACAACATGGCTCCTTGTGAAATAAACCTGACATTCCTGAATAATCTGGTTTGAATAATTTTTTATTGTTTTAATTATACCATACATTTTTCTCCACTCCCCTGCCTACCTCCTCTCTCCCTTTTTACTCTCTCCTGTGACCCCCCCATGCTCCCAATTTACTCAGGAAATCTTGCTGTTTTCTATTTCCTATTTATATTCATGTATGTTTCTCTTAGGGTCCTCTTTGTTGCCTTGGTTCTCTGGGTTGTGGATTATAGGCTGGTTTTTCTTTGTTTTAAGTCTAAAAAACTCTTATGAGTGAATACATATTATGTCTGTCTTTTTGGCTCTGGGTTACCTCAGTCAATATGTTTTTTTCTAGATCCATACATTTGCCTGCAAATTACAGATGTCATTATTTATTTCCCATGGCGTAGTACTCTATTGTGCAAATGTACCACAGTTTCTTTATCCATCCTTCAGTTGAGGATCTTCTGGGTTGTTTTCAGGTTCTGGTTATTATGAATAATGCTGTTATGAACATAGATGAGCACATGCTTTTGTGGCGTGATTGAGCTTCCTTTGGGTATATACCCAAAAATGGTATTGGTGGGTCTTGAGGTAGATTGTTTCCTAATTTTCTGAGAAATTGCCATACTGATTTTCAAAGCAGCTGTATAAGTTTGCACTCCCACCAGCAGTGGAGGACCAGTTCCCTTATCCCACATCTTCTCCAGCATAAGCGGTTATCAGTGTTTCTCATCTTGGCCATTCTGACAGGTGTAAAATGGAATCTCAGAGTTGTTTTGATTTGTATTTCTCTGATAGCTAAGGATGTTGAACATTTCCATAGGTGTTTTTCAGTCAATTGAGATTTGTCTGTTGATAGTTCTCTATTTAAGTCTGTACCCATTTTTTTTTAAATTAGACTACTTGGTTTTTTGATATCTAGTTTCTTGAGCTCTTTGTAAATTTTGGAGATCAGTCCTCTGTCCAATGTGGGATTGGTAAAGATCTTTCCCCATTCTACAGGTTGCTGTTTTGTCTTCTTGTCTGTATTCTTTGCTTGATAGAAGCTTCTCAGTTTCACGAGGTCCCATTTATTAAATGTTACTCTCAGCATCTGTTCTACTGGGGTTATATTTAGGAAGCAGTTTCTTGTTTTAATGCATTCAAATATACTTCCCACTATCTCTTCTATGGGGTTCAGTGTGATTGGTTTTATGTTGAGGTCTTTGATCCATTTAGACTTCAGTTTTGTGCATGGCGATAGATACAGATCTATTTGCAATCTTCTACATGTTGATATCCATTTATGCCAGCACCACTTGTTGAATATGCTTTCTTTTTTTCCATTTTATATTTTTAGCTTCTTTGTCAATAATCAGGTGTTCGTAGGTCTGTGCATTGATATGCAGGCCTTTGATTCGATTCCATTGGTCCTCCAGTCTATTTTTATGCCAATACCAGGCTGCTTTCATTACTGTAGCTCTACAGTAGAGTTAAATTATGGATCTCCAGCAGAGTTGAAAGCAATCAGGCCAGAATCTTGAAATAAAAACTAACAAATAGCTCCCCTAAAAATTCCCAAAGCACTAACACCACAGAATTGAGAATAGCTTTCTACCTTTCATAATATTTTATTAAACATTGCATTAAAATAATAACAGGTGCCAGACATATGCAAAACTATTTAATTGAGCCTCTATAAGGGTCCCACAGATAACACTCTGGTGAAAACCAGCAATATTCATGTTTACACCAATATTATGAATGAGAGACAGAGAGAATAACCAAACATTATAATTTTATTTTTGAGACTTTCAGCCCCTGAAATTCTTAACTAAATGTTTTTATTAGTGTGTTTTAAATAATTATGCATCTATAATTAAATATTAAATACTGACATCAAGAAATACATACAGAGTTTAGGAAAAACTAAATATGCTTAATCTGCATATTCACATGTCATGCTTAAATTTAAGAACGTTAATGATAATGAGAAACAACCAATTAGAAGAGAAAAATTTTACAGAATAAAAGAATGACAGATGGCATAAGTCTTATTAGCAATAAAAACTTCATGTGTTAAGGAAAATAACAATGAAGAATTTTACACAGAGATAAATTATCATGGTAAGGATGAGAATGAAATAGAGTCATTGTCAAAAACATGAAAACTTGAAGATTCAAATCAATAATATATTGATGAGTTCTCGCAGTTAGTATGGATAAAGAAGCACTCTAACCTGAAATCTGGGGAAACAAAGTTTGTTTTTACTCTCTCCTGATTAGCAGTAGCAAGATAGTTTTAAAAAACCTAATGGACATCTTTGCCAAAGTCATTGTCAAAACTGCTAAGTAGGATACAATAAATTCAATGCCTTATATTTTGTGCAGGTCTCCTATTCGGCACGATTCCTCAGAGATCATATGTGACTCCTTGCTTTATACATTCCCTCCCAACCCTGATATAGAATCAGCTAAAGAAGGTCTGTTCATTTCAGCAACAGAAACAATTAGCTATCACATTTTTTCGTGGGTTGTTTTCCCAGTCCAGACACCCCTTAGTTATTATTAGACAAAATTTCCTTTGCCACTGAGACTTCCATCAATTTTCCTTTCTTAGCTTTCAGTTTAAAATTCTCATTTTCTTATGACAAGCATGGGCGTAATAATACTTTCAGAGTCTCTTGACATTTTTGAGAAAAAAATGACTGATGCCAGGTGCTAGCCTCCCTGATGGTTCTTAAATTTCTGTTTTAAAATATAAATACTTTCTTTTGAACTTTAAACTTGCTAAATTTTGTTCATCTGCTTATGAATTAGAGAGAGAGAGAGAGAGAGAGAGAGACTCTCTCTCTCCATGTGTTTGTAGATGTTCACATGCACAAGTACCTATGTGTGCAGGCCAGAATTTGTCCTCAGAAATGTCATCCCCAGTCTCTCTCCACATTAGTTTTTGAGACAGGATTTCTCAATGAACCTGAAACTCACAAGCCATGGTAGCTGTTCAATGAGCTCTAGGAATTCATCTGTCTCTGCCCCTCCCTGCACCACTAGAGTTATAGATACAGGATGCTGCATCCTGCTCTGTATATCAGTTCTGTAAGTCAACTCACATCCTCGGGATTCTACAGCACACTCTTTACTAAGTGTGATATCTCCTTAGCCTCTCTTGGACCTCTTACCCAGTTTAAATCTTATGAAGAAAAACATCATGGGTTGTCAGGATGGCTCATTCAGAAAAATGCTTGCAATGCAAGGATGAAGGCCTGAATTTGGATCCTGAGCACCTGCCTAAAGAGCCTATGCCAGATGCATCCAGTAGTCCTAGTGCTAAGGAGACAGAGACCTTGGGTCACTGGTAAGCTAATCTTGCCTTATGACTATTGCTATATCAATGAGCTCCAGGTTCAATGAGAGCCCCTATCCAAAAGCAAGGTGGAGAGAGAGAGAGAGGAGGAAACCTAACACTGACCGTTGATCTCTGGTCTTCACACATACACACACATATGGATATTTGGGCACACACACAAACATGTACAACTATGTATAAGCATAGAGCACACATACACACACATGAGAGAGAGAGAGAGAGAGAGAGAGAGAGAGAATACTGTGGTATGCATAATGCTTTCCCAATTTGTTCACATGACCATTTTGCCCTTTGACAAGTTCACTATCCAGATTTTTGATCCCTAAGCCAGTAAGCTGATAAATAAGTGTATGTAAGTCACTCTTTAGGTAGTAATTTGTTGTTGCATCAATAGAAACTTAACTCCCTTCAGTTGTGAGCACTGTATCATGGGACTAGCCTGCATTTTCCCTTACATAGCAGACTTCACAGTAGTCAGATGCATAAGCATGACTTTCTTTTGTGGCAGTTTGAGCCTGCAGAATAGCTTTGTTTGCTTCTCTCTGGCTGTCCATGTCTTCTATCATGCTAGTTCTTTGGGAGAGCAGTCAGAATCAGAAGAACAGTTTCTGCTTTTGTTCTCTGCCTTTAGGGAGATGAAGTCACGGGCAAGACAAATCCATAACATGCTGGATACTGTGACTTTAGCCAACAGACTTCCAGCAGATGTCCAGAAAGCCCTTCACTTTGCTTGTGTGCCAGCTCCTTAATTTGTGTCAGGAACACATCATCCATCGCTCCATCTGGTAGTCTGTCACCTTCAAATGTAAGACTCATGAAGAAAACCCATCTACGTATTTAGTTCTTCGATGATAATAATGGGACTCGGTTGTCTCTCCTTTCACGGTCTCACAAGCACTGCCCAAATTGAAGTCGTTTTGAAAATATGTATATTTGTGACACACAGCACCATATTTTGATGTGTGTGTGAACTTTGGAATGACTAAATCACGTTAATTAGCATATGCTTGGCCTCGCGTGTTTATCTTTTTCAGTGGTGAGAATGCTTATATCTAACCAATAGTCATTTAGCACAAACCAATAGACAATGAAAGTTTAGATATATTTCTAAGTTCCCTGCCCTGTTTCATTGGTAAATGTTGTGTTGTTATAATTGCATCATATTGTTTTTATAATTTTGTCTTTGTTGAGTAGATTTTGAAACCAAATACAATAACAACTCATTTTATTCTTTTTAAGATTTATTTATTTATTTGTTTTTTATAATTTATTTTTATTTTATTTGCATTGGTATTTTGCTACATATATGTTTTGTGACGATGTCAGTCAGATCTTGGAATTACAGACAGTTGTGAGCTGCCATGTTGGTGCTAGGACTTGAACCCAGGTCCCCTGGAGAACAGTCAATGCTCTTAACCACTGAACCATCTCTCCAGCCCCTAATTTTATTCTTTTGATCATGATTTCTTCATCCAGATAGGGTCTTCTGTAGTGTCCTATGAATTTTAGAATATTCCTTATTTTATTTAAAAGTTATTGGAATAGCGACCATGATTCCACTGAAGCTGCAGATCTCTAAGTTTTACAAGTCTTTTAAGAATATCAATTATTCAAGTCCATAAACACTAATTGTCTTCAGATTTATTGGGGTATCCTTATATTCACTTTATCCATTTTTTTATGGTTTTCAATGTACAGAGCTTTTATCTCATTCACTACAATTACTTCTAAACTTATTTAGGGAATATCTAGCATAAATGGGATTTATTTACTTGACTTTTTCATGTCCTTTAAGTACTACTAATATATAAGAATGCTACTAAATTTCTATTCTACATTTTTTTTTCTAAATTTACTCACACTAAAACTTTGGAGTAGTTTAATAGAGTTTCTCTTTGTATCATAGCCTCTGCAAACAGGAATAAATAAACATTTTACTTTCCAACTTGGGTGTCCTTTTATTCTATGGCTTAAATACAGCTGTTAAATAACTTCCTGTTATTTAACCTATAAAAGTGATTTTTTAGTGAACCATATTTATCAGACTCTACTTATAAGAGAAAAATATTGGGAATTAATTTATCTGAGATCTAATTTAGGAAGGATAATTTACATTGTGTAGTTGAAACTACTGTTTTAAAAGAGAGTTGTGCCTGGGTTTGTGACAACACTCCTTCACCTCGGAAGGAAGGGAAGGATGGAAAAGCTGAATTATTCTTGCTGTCCCAGATTTTTCAATTTGTTCACACTTTTCCCAAATGAGAATCTAGGCTCTATTTATTTAAAAATGCTTGATTTGCTCGAGTAAACTAGCAAAAATAGACTTTGAGATATTGACCCAAACCCACAGAAGACATTCTGCTACAGGGGGGTAATTTAGTTACTGCCAGGAAGACATTTTGCAGAAATAATTAAGAACTCAAATCTTAAAAGAAACAGATTAAGGCTGACCTAATTCCATGAAACTATTAAAGGCAGAGAATTTCTTTCTGTTCACTGGAGATGGGAAAGCTGGGGGCAGGGAGATTTGAGAGGAAGGACTTCAATATGAAGGAATTTCTGCTGCAGGTAAGTCCACTCATCAAGGTCACAGTTTTCACAACAGTTGAAAGTAGCTTCAGATTCAGAACTAGTGAAGAAACAAGTCGCCCAGTTCTTTAAACACAGAAAACTGAAACCAGAATGAACCTGATGGGAGGTTTTGTTGTGTTGTTTGGGTTTTTTGCTTGTTTGTTTGTTTTTTACAGAGAATCTAGATAAGAACCTAGCTTGGCTGACAACCTAATTCACACTTTACCACCAACTCACAAAAGATACAGTCTTTGTCCTTGGTACTGGGTTTTGATTCTACTGCATGTACTGGCTTTGTGGGTGCCTAATGTGTTTGGATGCTCAACTTCTTAGACCTGGATGGAGGGGGGAGGACCTCGGACTTCCCACAGGGCAAGGANAAATAAATAAATAAATAAATAAATAAATAAATAAATAAATAAATAAATAAAGATACAGTTGAGGCCAAAACAAGCTCTGAGCTGCCTGGTCCATCAGATTCACCTTCCTGAAGTCACTCAGTTGCCTTTCACACTAGAAAAGCCTGTATCACTACTCCATCCATTGCAGGGGAGCTCCTTGCCTGAAGTTACCTTTGGTGGTATAACTTGTCTGTGACTAACTTCTCTTCTGTAGTATAACTCGTCGCAAATGCAAAAGAATTGTAGATTCACTTATAAATATTTACAATGCACAGGCTCCGGGCACAAAACATGGAGAAATAAAGCTGATGACTAACACAGAAGTTTCTTTCTTACTCGCTGTCTGTCATAGTGCTGGAAGGTTCTATACAGGTTGGAAGAGGAAAGACGTCATCTACAACATTACCTAGACGCAAACACTGCAATCTAAAATAATAACCACCTCATCAATGGAATAGTGGCTTGACCATGGGCATAACCAATGACTTTTTGGGTGGATTTAAAGTCTATTCCACAGGAGGAAATCCATGCCTTATATTGTAAACCAGGCCAAAATCCCATAACTGAGAGGGTAATATTGCAGAACCTACTACTTCCATTTTGTTAATTGCTCATACTATAAAACTGCCTTCCATATACTTATCCTTACATACATAGGTATGTGCAGCTCTCAACCCTCATCACAAAAGCTTCTCTTTGCCAGCAGTTAACATCAAACTCACAGTTGTTCAACGTGCAGAGAATAAGTAAATATGGAGTGCGTAGCTCTAAATGGAGCATACATATCTTCTCTCAGCCCAGGGCTTAGTGAACATCTCAAAAGAGGCAATAGTGCTGGTGGAATGGCATATTTTAGGTGCTCTTTCTATCTGGGTAGGTGAATTTACTTGAAAATGTCCCCATTCTTATGTAAAATTTTAGTGTTCATTTATATTGAAACCTAGGTGATCATCTTAGAGATCTCTCCTATAGAAACAAAACTTATAGTTTTATAAATTAAAAATAAATATTCTGTATCGAGAAAGACAGGACAGGAGCAATTATCTGCTACTGTCTATATTACAGAACTAATCTCCTGGTGTATCATGTTAAATGCACAACCTCTAGGAAGAAGACAAAATTCCATGGGGCTGAGCTGATAACTCAAGATAAGGTTCCTCTTAACCAAGTACATGAGCTTCATTTATATCCCCAGCACTCATAAAAAAATGCCTGGGGTGGTTGGCTGTTCCACTGTCAGCCCCAGCACTGGAGGAGGACAAAGACAGGTAGATCCCAGGAGCCCAGTAGCCAACCAGTCTAGCTGAAGCTGTGAGTTACAGATGTAGGAGGAGACTCTTTCACAAAAATTTCACAAAAAAATATGGTGGAAAGTGGTGGAGGAAGACACTCACTGTTGCTCAATTATATGGAGCAGTCATGTTTGCCAGGAAGAACACATACCTAAATACTCAAACCACACAGACTTGTTTTCTATGTAGTCTTGAGCAAATCCTAATGGTTTTGAACATATATTTTCCTCTACAAATGATAGTAGAGATTTCTGCAATAGTAGAGATATAGCCCTACATTTTAATTTTCTAACTCACTAAACTTTACAATATAATAACTCTAAGTTTTCCTATTCACCACTAACGTTATATTCAAGCCAATATATGAAATTCTAAATAATTTTCTTTTTACTATATTCTGACCAGGTATTTGAGACCTTGATACTTCCTTGTGATAAATTTTTGCTCACCCAAACTGAAAGGACTAGAAAATAGCATCTTCTAAGAAACCATTATATTCAAAGAGCTTGGGAACTAAAGGAGATGTGTCCTCAAACTTGAAATCAAACATCAAAGGTGAATCACTCAGTATATATTTAAGGCACTAGACTGGGGTGGCTTCTGCTATGCCTGTGATGAACTTCCAGAAGCAGCAGGCAATTTTTAAGAGTAAATTTAAGCAAGAGGAGCCCCTATGGCTAACCAGTAATCATTGTGACTTAAATCAGCATTTAGAAGTGGCAAACCCTGGATGTTGCATCTGACCATGAAAATTGTTGTATAGCAATAAGCAGTCCTGATAATAAGTGATACTCAGCTTATCAATAATGGATATTAGCTGCTATAGGGATTAGCACTTCTACAAACAGCCTGGAAGGAAATAAGTCACATTTCTTTTGTCTATCTTATTATAATGCAGCACTGTGGGACACTGGAAGCAGAGAAGGCAGACAGACCTTCATCAGATACTAAACCCAAATGCACATTTGACATGGACATTCAACTTCCAGAAATGAAGGAAATAATCTTTCTTTACACATAAATGACCCAATCTTAAGTGCCTGGTTGTAGCAGCACAATGGAGCATGACAAAGAATGGCTGATACAACTGAAATTCACTTAAATTGTGCAAATGATTTCTCCAAATAGAAGGATTATGCTTAAAACATTACATTCTGATTTGCCATTTTTTTTATAATTTTGAAGGGTTTAGCAACAAGTGTTTATCATTTTATCATAAAATAGAAACAATGAACACTGCCCTTCTGACAACTGCTCCAGTTCTCTTTCTAGTTGTCAAGGAACACTTGCTTGCCAAACACCAGGAAATTAACAGCAATTATCACCAGCTGGCTAGCTGCTAGGAATAGTCACCAGACTATAATCTACCCAGCATGAGATAGAAAACCTTGAATGGATAAGGCTAATGATTAATCAAAGTTGAAATATGAACATCTAGAGATCACATCTATGAAGCTGACCAGCTGAGCACAGAATTACCAATCCTGCAGTCGCAGTGGGTGATTTCATCAGGATCAGAACTCTGCAGGAGCCTGTTCACAGTCCACCTTGGGGAACAGGAATTTGTTTCACTTATTTGAATCATTTCTGGAAATTTAACAAAGGCAAAAGCGCTTCTTGGAATTAGTGACAGCAATGCTGTGTACTCACTATTTTTCCATGCATTGGGCTCCAGTGCACAAAAGGCCATGCTGGACAGTGTGAAAACAGGCTTTTCACTGAACAGACACAGGCTTTCATGAATTCCCTGTAACCTAGGCACACATTCAAGCCTCTCCAGGTTGACTGACATGTATGTTGACCACATTTCAACTTTTAAGGCAATGTTACGAATAGTGCCTTGCTTTCCTGCTCAAATTCTGATCTGGTTTAAACATACATGAAGCTGAAGGCAGTCAGAAAACTAAAGTCAGGCAAAGCACCTTTTCTGTGATATGTTTACTGACCTTCAATACGATCTTACTAATATTAGAGTCAGCCATAGTTCTGATCCCAGAACAAGGACAGAAGCTTCCACTTTCGAACTCCTAGATGGGCAAAAACAGGGCAAACTTGAACTGTTTTAGGGACGAACTGTAGCACATCAGCAGCACTCAAGGTGTGGTTTCTGAACCAGCAACCTTAGTATCACTTAAGAAATTGTGAAGAACAGAAATTTGCATGCCTATCCTAGGAAGACTGAACCAAATCTCTGAGAAGCAAAGTCACAGCTTGTATTTTTTAAAGAGTGTCTCTAGTTAGCTAATGATGGTTAGTTCTGATATTCTGTAGGAACACATAAGGCTGTCGTACACAATAATTCATTTTTGTTTCCAAACAATTAGAAGAAAAAGGCTTAAGTTCTCTGGGATTAACGATGAGGACACTAAGAGAGACTTACATAGATCTAATCTATATGGGCAGTAGAAAAAGACAAGATCTCCTGAGTAAATTGGGAGCATGGGGACCTTGGGAGAGGGTTGAAGGGGAGGTGAAAGACAGGAAGGGGAGCAGAGAAAAATGTAGAGCTCAATAAATCAATAAAAATAAAAAAAGAAAAAGGCTTAAAGTTCTAACACACAGAAATGCTAAATGTTTACAGGAATTGAAATGTTATTTATCCTGTTTATCCTGATTTGCTCAAAAACGTGTGTGTGTGTTATATTTTTATTTCCATGGTAAAATTTTCATGGTGTATCCTATGAATATGTCATGTTTCATAAAGTTTAAATACATCATTTCTAGGAACTTTGATCCATAATTCAGTTTTAATATTACCTAAAAAAATAGAGGATGAGCAGGAAGCAAAACTCTATGTGTTCATTTTCTCTTTTGGAGTTCTGCAATGAGGTTATCCGCTGCACGCTTGTAGAAAGTGAGTGTGGGAGTGTCAGGAATGGGCTAAGTGTCTGCTCCATTTAAACATCTCCCGGTTACCTACTATCTCTCCTCATTCACTGAATTTTATATCACACCTATGCTTAAATATGGCATCCTGGGGCTGGAGAGATGGCTCAGCCTTTATGAGCATTGGCTGCTGTTATCAGAGGTCCTGGGTTCAATTACCAGAACCACATGATAGCTCATAGCTGTAACTCCAGTTCCAGGTTTCCTGACACCTACATACAGACATACATGCAGGCAAAACACCAGTGCACATAAATTTCTAAAAATATGGCTTCTTTGTATGCATTCTCTGATGGAAATTATGAAAGAACCAAGTTGCTATAGATTTCTCTTTCATGGAGCAAGTCCATCCCTTGCCTGCTTTCTTTGTAATAATTCATATTGTCCTGAAATCACTGATGGACAGTATAGATTTTATTTCTTGGCATTTCTAAAGTGATTTGAAATAACAACTAATTAAATATGTCAAGGATTTTTTTTGTAATTCTAACTGGCCCTTCCAAAATGAAAAGTTAGAGGGTAATTCTCAATGCTATCAGTTGTACAGGGTTATATGCACACATACTTCTTTTTTTAAGACAAGTGAAGAAAAATTCTCATTTTTAACTCTATGGCTTTGTGAAATTTAACTTAGAAGATTTATCTGAAAGTACCCCAGACAAACATTGAGATCAAGTTTAAATAATATACTTTTGCAATGATAGCAATGTTAGCTAATGAAATACTTATCAGGAAGTTATTCCTTTTTCTTAACAAGAGAAATGATCTATGGCAAAAAAAAGATATCAAATGGTATAATCATCCATGTCATGATTGATACTATAAAATGTAGAATTGTTCACACAACTGTATAAATCAGGGCACTGTCCAAACCTAAAGCATAGAACCACCACAAACTAAACATGATGATTTTCTTCTTATGTCAGAACACATTGCTATGCAGGGCTGGTCATTTCCTATTCCACTAGGAATTAACTCCAAAGGCATGCTGTGCCCAAAGCCAACAGTGTGGTTTCATTCTATTCCTCATGTCAAATTATGTCTGCTCCTCTTGTCCAATATAAACTATGGTTCTGCATATAAGACTAAATACAAAATAAAAGCCATCAAAGAATCCTAAAGTCTGTAATTATTTTTCCTTTGTACATTTTTAGGAAGGAATTCGAATGCAAAAAATTAAATCTTGGTATAAATTAAAGACCTCAAAATCCAAGTAAACTAAAGCTTCAAATTAAACCTGTGCTTATTTTTTTAAGTAGAAAGTTTTAAAAGGTATGATTCTACCTGATTTATGTTAGGACCTTGAAAGGGTTCTTGTTTATTCCATTTCAAAGAGCTGAGAATTCTGCATAGGCTCACAATGAGAATCTGTGAAATACATGGTCCAGTCACACTAAGACCTCAGTGTGAATTGATCTCATATGACCCACTTTCAAATTTCAGGATAAATAACAGGAAATTGCACAGCACAGTTGATAGATATCTGAAACATCTACCAAAAAGAAAATACCTCTAGATAAGGTTTCTTTTTAAGAGATTATTAAAGAAGCTTATTATTTATTGGAACTCAAAAAATCTGAATCATCATTTCTCTGTCCAAAATAAGAAAAATAATAACCTATGATTTGCACCCTTAACACAATAAAGCTAATAACAAGGGTAGAGAAAATATAGAGTTACTCATGATATTGATCCAAAACAAGTCTCCAAATTTGGTATCTCTGATGGGGAACTGAAATAAAAGGTCCTTTTTGAAGTCTAGAACATGTTTATTCTAATGGGCATGTTCAACATTGTGACAAGATGCTATCATTTATGAAGTTAAGACTTGAGAACTACACAGTCAAGTCAAGAAAGATTACAAAACCAATTCACAACAAAGACCCCCAAACCTCATAACGTTTTCAAGAAAATTTTTGGTTTGAGGTTGAGCTATATTCATGGATTCCTTGAGCTGCAACTGGCCCAGGGGCCATGGGTTGGACATGAATCACTCTACTACCTCTGGAGACAGAGAACAAAATGAAAGTCCCCTTTCTCTCAAAATGAATAGCCTCAATATTTTGGAAACTGAGATCCTCAAATTTTCAATTTTATCCATGGCAGGCTCAAAAGCAAAGGAAATAAAAACCATAAGAAATTATCAAGAATAACAAAAAGAAAACACAACACAGATTGGAACCTACCAAGATATCATTTTTGCTAGTTTGACAAACAGAGCTATGTTTTAATTATCAACCACCAGTCACAAAGTCACCTGTCAATTTTGTGGCTTCTGCCCTTTAATTTCTTCAGCAAGTTTTGTGGTTTAGGAATGTGGGAACGTCTCATCTGCCAGTTTCACATCAAATCCACCCAAGAGCAGATCCACTCACTAGGACTGGGGTGGTAGGTTCCACTTCCAAATAACTTTCTTTAGTCACATGACTGGGATCTTGATGTTTGTCTTTTTCTTTCTCACTCCACATGGTGTTTTATCCTCTTAGGTCTTGCCAGTGAATGTGGCCTTCTTTCAATGTAATTACACTCTTGCAACGTCAGTGGGTTTTCAAGTAGGCTGGCAGAATCAGCCAACAAAAATAAAGGACCAATGTGTTCTGAATATGAGATAATCAAGGAGCTTTTAGTATCAATGTCCTGAACACTAATTATTAGTATCATTACTTATAAAATGCAAAATCTACACTCCCAAGACCTTATACAATCTCATTTGAAATTGAAATGACATCCCAGCCAAAAGTACAGGTCTAGATTTAAGATATGGAAAGACGGGCAAGTGACAAATCCACACACATCTTTGTTTACAGATGGACTATACAAAATATCCAGGAAATGAAGCCATCCTAGATGCATATCAATGTATTAATGAATAAAGGGGGGAAGGTATAAAGGATGGAATTTTATGTATCTACAAAGTAAAATAAAACCAGTACATTTCCAGGAAAAATGGTTGGAACTGGGAATCATTGCCTTAAATAGTTCAGCTCATGGTGTGAGCCATAAGTCAAATCAGATATTTCTTGGTTACTCCCACAAGCTTTCTGACGTTATTGCACTAGCATATTCTGCAGGCAGGATATCATTTTCAATTAAGGGTTTGTGATTGGGTTGGTGTTTACATTTCTCTTTGGGTAGCATGCAGAGTACTTCCTATACCAGAGACACAAGAATATGACAACTCTAGGTAGGCACCAGAGTGACTCCTTGTCCAATGATTTATGTAAATGTTGTCTTCAGCAACTAGCCTTGCCATCAGTTTGTGGCGGGCAACCTATATAGTCTTGGCAACAGCCTGGGACTGCTTTGACCAACCACTCAATCAGATGTAACTTGTTCTAGGTACTGGATGCTTCATTTGGTAAGAAGGGATAACCAGTTGGGGCTCTGTCTCCCCAAATATTTGGTGATTTCATTTAGGTCACCTTCATATATGAATATGTTTTAGAAAGCATCTACTGTACTAGGTCTTCATACTACCCCTCAAATGCCCTTAATTTTAGCTGTCTCTCCCTTGTCATTTTCTTCTATACATTTCCCCACTTTATCCTCCTGTTCCAGTACCCTTATGGATTGATGGTTCACATGGGACCTGGTGCAGGACAATTCTGTATTCTGTCAATTATGTTTTAAAGAAATGCTGATTGGCCAGTAGCCAGGCAGGAAGTATAGGCGGGACAACCAGACAGGAAGTAGAGGTGGGGCAATGAGAGCAGGAGTATTCTGGGAAGAAGGAAGCTCAGTCCGTAGTCCTGTCCAGACACCAAAGAAATAGTGACCTTTCCCACTGAAAAAGGTACCTAGCCATGTGGCTAACACAGATAAGAATAATGGGCTAATATATGTTATAAGCAGTTCTCTTGTTACATGTACATGTTGTAGAGCAAGTTAATCTCTCCTCATATTTTATGGTTAAAATCATTAAACTAAATCAGACAGCATATTTCTTAATTTACAGTGATAAATAAAAATTATTGTTCTAATAAAAAATAGTTAATAAGAAGCTTGAGCTAATGGGCCAATCAGTTTATAACTTATGTAGACCTTCTGTGTGATTCTTTGGGACCTAACAAGCAGGCCCACATGTTACAGGGACCTCTTTGACAAACAACTCATTTAGATATAACCCCATCCATCCATAACATTTATTTCCCTTTCCTAAAATGAGGTCTATTTGCACCCCTCCCCTGCCAGTCTTTTACTCCTTACCTATCTTCTGTGATTCTTCAGATTATAGCCTGGTTATTATTTGTATAAAAGCTAATGTCCATGTATAAGTAATCACACAATATCTGTATTTCTGTGTCTGGGATATCCCAGAGGGTATAAGTCTTAGTCACTGTTATAGTGCTGTGAAGAGACACATGATGAACATAACTGTTGTGAAAGAAAGCATTTAAAAGGGGGCTTGCCTGCAGTTTCAAAGGTTTAGTTCATTATCATCATGACAATGAGGATGTCGGCATGCAGTCAAGCTCCAGAGCAGGAGCTGAAAACTGCATCTTGATGTGGAGGAAGAGACTCTGGGTTTGGCATGGGATTTTGAAACCTCAAAGTCCACCCACAGTGATACACTTCTGCCGCCAAGGCCACACCTCTTAATCATTTCAAATAGTACCACTCCCTGGTGACTAAGCATTCAAATATAGGATTCTATATGGGGGGGCATTATTTTTCAAACCACCACAGTATGTATTTTACATGTGTGTCATAGAACTTCAAAGGTGATTACAGAGGTGAGTGGAGATCTTAAAGGAAGCGGGAAACAGAAATTTTAAAGAATTCTCCAAAGAAGTGTTTTCCAGGTTCAGCTAGTTGAGCTCTCAGAAGTAGCTGCCGTCGCAATAGGAGAAGGCAAAAGCACATCTTGAACTGGTAACAGAATTTGTTGTCTATGTGCTGCTGGATTTTTTGACATAAAAATTCCAGTGTTACAAGGTCATTGTAGATTGTACCAAGGTATAGATGCATACACATACACACACAGAGGATGAAGAGACATGCATACACATACATATAATTAAAATAAAATGAAATCTTTTTTTAAAGAAAAGGCTTGTAGAACAGAGTCATTAGTGATCTTCAGTGACCAAGAGCTCTTTAATTTTTTTCAGCCTGCCAGGTAGTGGTGGCATGTGCCTTTAATCCCAGCACTCGGGAGGCAGAGGCAGGTGGATATCTGTGAGTTTGAGACCAGCCTGGTTTACACAAACTAGTTCTATGAGAGACTCTAAAGCTACAGTGAAATCCTGCCTCAAAAAAATTCAAACCCTGATATGGGTAGTTTGATGTCCACAGACAATATCTGATGTATCCCTCATCATATGCACCTTGGAAAGATGAGCATATTTCCCTAAGTTATTATTGTCACGGTTTGATATCAAAATTTGTCTTACAATACGATGATTCTTATTGGGTTTAGATTTCACACTACTGGCATATATAAAAATGAAATTCTGATATTCTAATCAGACTAAAGCCCATGAGAAGATTTTTTTCCCATTATATTTTCCTTAACTCCAGTACATGAGTCTTACATTGTGGAGGGAGTGACAAGGTTTCCAAACTCAATGCATCTTGAAAAAGATTTATACTCAACCAAATTCCACAAGACAGTAGTCATATTAAAGATTTTGCATTCAATATCTCAGCTTCTGATGTCCTCCATAGTGCATGCATGCAATAAGTACTAAATTATCCTGAATAGAGAAATCCTACCAGCTCATATTCAAAGGAGAAAATTATAATAAAATCTGGGGTTTTATTTTTTGAAATTTAATAACCAGGCATATGAGCATATGATATTATACAATAATTTTTTGCATTTTTATGCTATTTGCATTAACTTGCAATAGGGTTTAATGTCTATAAACGTCAGTTACTCTTAAATGATTGATTATATATAAGGAATATATTTTTAAATGTACGCCTTTCATTGTTTACATATCTTAGTGTGGATATTTGATACTTTATAAAATCTTGATAGACTTTGTTAAAACAACATGTCTGTAAACAATTCAGAAGAGAAATAGACATGCAAATGAATTTTGAGCTTATCCAAGTGTGACTCAAATGTTAATTTAAAATTGGGCTTTTTACTCAATTTCTCAGTCTTGTAACAGCAAATGCTACCGACCATTTGTAAGAAACTGTTAAAAGTATCTGTGATTTACATGAGGGACATAGCCTCATGAGACAGAAAAGGGATAAGTAAGCTTTGCTCCCCCAGGAAAAGCAACCATAACTAGTAATCCATGAACTCATTAGTTAAAATCAGTGGGCTGCGAGAACAGCTGCTAAACTCTGAAAGGAACAGAGTTACCTCTGCTCTCGTGGTGTTTACTGATGACAGGAACTCCCCAGTTATCTCTTTTTTTCACCCTACCCCCACCAATGATCTATGAATTTCTATAAGGCAATTTGACACATTTAACTAGCCATTTATTCTCTTTCATGATGGGGATGATGTGCTTTATTCTGATGCTCTGTATCATAAATGGTGTCCAGGAGGAGGCTTCTTTTGCCGAAGGACCAGGTTTTAAAAAAAAAAAATGCTTTCAAATGGTGAACTAGAAAAGGCTGTAGAAGCAAACCCAAGTCATCAAGGACAGCTTGAGATCAGCAGCTTCGCAGATCTGTTCACTTCCAAGCAGTAACTTGAAGGTACAGTCGGCTTTCGTATTGCTATTGTGCATTTGAACATGTGGCTTTCTCCTGATGTTGCTAAGGTGAAGGAAAAGTACTACAGTGTTTGAATGTTTTGGCATGAGAAGGGCAAAATCAACTGCAAAATTTAGATGGTTCATCTCAAAATAGAGAAGTATAGGAGGCATTAAAGAGCAGAGGGAGACTTTCTGAGATTTGGTAGCTTTGTCACCAAATATTTGTAGTATCTTAGGAATTCCTTTAGCATGTAAGACTAAATGCAAGTCACATTTTACCAATATCATATTTGTCAGTAATGAGATAATACTATTTTTTCTCTTGTCTTGATCATTTGTTTTCTAATTGCTTCAAAATTTAGGATTAATTTATACTGCCATCCTAACTAATACCATCATAGAGGGCTAAAAGGTTAATGAATAGGGAACTAAAAGACACACACATATATATAATATATTATTAACCAAAAAATAGTAAGTATCCAGTAAGACTTAACCCAGAATTAGGAAGGCCAATAAAACAGCTTTTAAACAGAGTGTATTCGTATTTCTTAGCCTCTTTTTGTTCCCATAAGTGTAATTCACAAATTATTTTGTAAACCTATTAATTTTAGTTGGATAGCAACTAGAAAGAAGTGGAAACATCAATAAAATAATCCAGACATTGTCAGAGTCTTGAAACGGAGGCCTTCAAATATAAATTACTTCTCTTCTACATGGTACAAAACCATTATTTCCACATGGCTCGGTGGGATTGTGTTTAATAACTGACAGACCCATGCAAATTTATACAAGTTCCACTGCAAATTTCAACTTAAAGAGATCTTAAATAAAATCCAACATGTCCTATTTGCTAACAGTACTCAGACACATTATATCTGATCCATACATGTTATTTATTTTCCCTAACACTATATCAAAATAAATGACAAATTCAACTTTAAGAAAGTAAAGGTTTATTTTGTCTTATAGGAAATAGTCCATGATGTCAGGGGAAAAAATTGTTTCAGGATCATGAGGTCAATCAGGAAGGAAACAAAAAATAAAGTTCTGTATGAAGTTTGTGTTTTCTTTTTTATTCAGTGCAAGACTGATTAATGGAAGGCTACTCCAACATTAATGTTGCATCTTCCTCCTTGGTTAGCCGAATCCCATGCCCAGAGGTTTGGTTCCATGGCTATTATAAATACCACCACATTGACAATCAAGATTGCCCATTATAGCACTTCAGTTCTTCCTTTCAATATACTGCCTTTTCCTGGAATATTTATCTTACGTTGATAGCCATGGTAGTGATCCCAACAGAAGACTTTCTATGGAACATTGTGAACAAGGTTCTTCTCTGAACACTGTCACCTCCTTACTCCATGTGGCTCCTTCAAGTCACTAAGTGTGGCAAGTGCTTACCCACAAGTCTAAGTCAGGGGTATTCCAAACTCAGTGTTCGTTAATCTCTGCAAACATTTGCCTGCTCTTTGTGGTGAAAAATACCAAGGGTTTGTCTGCAGACAACTTCCTTTCTAAACTAGAAATTATACATTATTAACTCAACTTCAATGTGTACATCATACACAATGAGTTTCTTTATTAAATAAATGCTCATTATATAATGATTTCCTTCATAATATGGAGCAAGAAACAAGATACTTTTTTGATAGGAGCAGGGAAGTGTATGGTACCCACAAGTGTGTGTGTGTATGCGTGTGTGTGTACAAGCACACACACATATGTATACATAGCGAGTGCATATTTGTATGAGGGGTTACACACCTGTGTGCCCATGAGGAAGCCAGGAGATGTCCAGTGTCCTGCTTTATCATTCTCTAACTTTTTCCCTTGAAACAAGGACTCGTACTGAACCAGGGCCTCACTTATTTTCAGCAAGGCTGGCAACCATCAAGTCCCAGTGAGCTTTCTGCCCAAAATAATCCCCCACAGTGCTGCTCTTCCAGATGCATGCTGCCATATCCAGCTTTTCATGTGGGTTCTAGGTATTTGAGCTCAGTCTTCATGAATGTGCAATTAATGTTTTTAGCCTAGGAGCCATCTCCTCAGTCCCCATAGGAGGGTTTTTACATAGTTGTTTGTCCTATAAATGTAATAACTTTTATTAAGGTTAAATATATTCAATATGTGCTATTTCACAGAAATTATTTAATATTAAATGTTTTAGAATTTGTCTCCTATTTCAGTACTGTGCTTGAATTAGTATACATTCAAATGTTTTTATAGTAAGACTATTATTAAATATTGTCTTCATTAGCACTGCCCCACATATCAGTCAAATGACAAAGACAAAAATTCAAACATCTAAATAAAATAAAGCACAAAAATGAATGAAAACATGAAAAGCAAAAAAGAAAATACAATGGATCACTAGATAGACCTGGAGACTTTCTTTCCTGGAATAACAGTGTGTTACTTATCTCTAAGGAAATAGAACCAATAAGATATATGAAAATGTATATAAACACATGAACATGCAAAATAGGAGTTGGCTTATATAATTACAGAGGCCAAGAAATCTGAAACTATCTACTGTCTCCAAGATGGAGGGGCAAGAAACACTATTGTACTGTAACTAGTCTGAAAACCTAAAGCTGGGTAAGAGTGAGATAGAGGTGGGAGAACAGATAATATTTTTAACCTCTAAGAATAAAGTCCAAATCTGAAGACACCAGAGTCAGAAGCACTTATGTCCATGAGCACGACAAAATGTCTGTCCCAACTAAGACAGGAAGAATTGACCCTTCCTAAGACATTGTCTTTAATTTGGTTCCTCAACAGTTTGAGTAATAATGCCTGCCCCTATTGGAGGCAATCTGTTCTATTCTGTGTGTTAGTCTAAATGCTAATCTACCTGTAAAAACACTTGCTGATGCAGACCAAAATGATGTTTACCAGATGTTTATGCATCACCTCATCTATTCAAGTACATATATAAAACTGGTCATCACATCTGAATTCAGCTCTCAATTTCACTCTCCTCTCTCTCTTTCTATCCCTCTCTGTGTCTTGCTCACTCAAAATACACAATTGTTTATAATGATACAATGTTAACTTTATCAAATCCACCCACTACTCTGTCCCTCAAACTCCCTCCAAATCCCTTTGTACTTCTGTCCCCACCCCCATTTAAAAAAATCCACTCTGGGTTTCCCTGACCATTAATTCCTAGAGAGGTAACACAGGCCTGACAGTGAGATTTTTATTTAATAGCCTATATCTTCAGGGAGCAACAATGACCACTCATGGGAGGCTCTCTGCTCACATTCCTTTATGTTGTGGTTGTTAGTTGTATGTTTAATTAGCCTACAAATTAATGAGATCTTAAAGAAAACCCATTATTTCCCATTCCCTGATATGCATTTCTGTTAGCACCAAGTCCAAAGTGGTTTCTATCGCCTGCTCATTTGATCCAATTAGCACAGTAACAATGTAGTTACCAATGTGATATTTTGTTGTAAAGAAAGATGATCAAGATTCCTTCAAACTGAATTATGGCGCAGTGCTGGAGAGATAATATATCCTTGATGTAAAACTGTAAAGGGATATTGCTGGCATTGACAACTGAAAGCAAATTGCTTCTGGTGAACCTTATGGAAAAAGTACTTAGAAAAATGCATTTGTGTCTCAGGAGATGTGTTAATCTTGCTCAAGTAAAGACCTCGCATCTGGTACAGCAGCTGCAATTGGAGTCACTACTTGATTGAGTTTTAAATAGTCAACTGTCATTCTCCATGATCCACCTGTCTTCTGCATTGTCAGAAAGGAGATTAAAGAGAGATGTGGTGGGAAACATCCCTGTATCTTTCAAGGCCTTGGTGGTGACACTAATTTCTGCAATTCCTCCAACAATGAGACAGTGTTTGGGAATCACTGTTTCCCCTGGCAAAGGCTGACCTGAAGACTTCCATTCAGCCTTACCAGTCATAAAAACCCTCACTTCACAGATCAGGGGACCAACATGAGAATTCTGCTAACACTTAAATATGTCTATTCTAATTGTATTTTCTGGAACTAGAGAAATAATCACAGGATGAGTTTTGAGAACCACTACACCTGTTGAGCCTCATGAGGCCTTGGTGTGAGGCCCAGTGTAATTTCCTGAGCCTGACTTGAGTTGGTGTGAGGCATAGTGTAACTTCCTGAGCCTGACTTGAGTTGGTGTGAAGCCTAGTGTAACTTCCTGAGCCTAGCTAGAGTTTGGAGATCTGTCTCTGGCTACCTGACCAAGGCCCATCTCTGCCCAGCCACCTGGCAGAATATTATTGGCCCTTGTTCCTTGCTTTGACTTGGCCCATCTCAGGATTATCCAACCCTATTACAACCCTATATAAGTCCCTGCTTGATACCAGTAAATGAGTTCCTACTTCGACAGACTCCTGAATCAGTGGGTGAGTTTCTCCCAGGTACCCAGAAGGGAGGGCTGAGTTGCAACACTCACCATCCCAGTCAGTCACAGGGAAAGTAGAGCAGGTCTGGCTCTGCCCCCGCTCTTTCTCCCAGAGAACCCAGCATAAACCCCATAAACCCCCTACTTTACCTGGAGAACCACAGTGTTCCTTGGAGTTTCCAAGAATCAGTTACAGTTCAGAACCAGTACCCAGTAGACCCCAGGAAGTCGAATTGTTGCCTTTCACCCAGTGTTTGCCTAGCAGTATAGCTCTTTGGCGTAAAGATCCTCCCTTCATTCAAAGGGTTCTGGGTCTGGAAACTGATGCAAGTCTGGAAATTCATTCGTGAGCCAAGATTCCCTTTTGCCATAACCTAATGGAGCCTTTCTTTCATTTGTTTGAGAATTTTACTATCTATACAGATCAAACAAAATGCCTTAAGCCTCTTACCTATTCCATACCTGCAAACAACATGATGGATTAGCCAAAAGTTCATACAAGTCATGCCCCAAGAAAAGCAGCTTTGCCTATGCTGTTCATTATGGATGAGGCCACTATAGACATTGCTTTTCCTATACAGGGAAATGGTTATCCAGCATGTCCATACTGGACCTAGTAATCACTATAAAACAGACTTCCTCTCTGGTTTGTTGTTTTTCCTGGCTTTTCTTACTACAATGTCTCTGCAGTCTGTATCTGTAACTGTAACTCTTGGGTCAGGGAGTGCACCAAGCACCACGAGAGACCATTTCCCTCAGGACTGATGACTTTCTGCCCTCCCTCTTTTAAAATTAAAGATAAAAAATTATCCACCCCATCAAAAACTGCCATCCCCCCACTGTTGTAATGGAGGAGTGGTGAGCAGGCCACGTCCTGCCCAGTTCCCGGCCACCTGGATAATCCCTGAAATAATTACATGGAAACTGTATTCATTTAAACACTGCCTGGCCCATTATATCTAGCCTCTTCTTGGCTAATTCTCACATCATTAACCAATGAAAGCAACAGATAGATAGAAGACCCTTCTACATCACCCCAGGCTGGGATAGACTTTACAGATGCCAATAGCACTAATTCTGGGTTAATAAAATAGGAGTTAATCATAAGGAAAGGGTCTAAACCCATCCTATCTTGGATCAGTACAACTAGGAGAATTATTGGCAGTTCTTGCGGTATTGGAAATGACCCAATCAGAACCTAAGCAACTTAACTGGATATGAGTTGAGCCATTGGATTTGTCTACCATGTTCTTTGGCCAAGTATGTGATCACATTAAATCCATGCTAGACCCCTCTAAACTTGTTGCATGGTGCCTTATGGAAGGGGTAGTTGTGGCTCTAAAATTTCTGCTTAAGTTTCTCCAACAGCTAAGATCCTGACAACAGCAGGTGAACAGAGCAACACTTCAGGTGTTTATGGCTATGGAGCGTGCAGTACCAAAACCTCCAAGGGAGGTGGTCCAGGCTTGTCTAACACAAATACAGGAGGCCATTTAAAGCCCCAGTTCTCCTAAAAGTCTCCCCTTGCTTCTGGGCCTTCTGGGAACCCAACCCTTCAAGGACTGGAAACCAAAGACAGGTACGAGCCTGTCCAGCAGGTCAACCTAAGATAGTCACAGCCCAAAATGCTGGGGGTCCCCAGGTGGGGTTATAACTCTCACTCTTCTTGATTCCAATGGATGTGAGGCAGAAGGTGTTTCATTTCTTTTAAATAATCTTAAAAAATCAGGTGCTTTGTTTGATCCTAAGCTCACATCCTGGGTAATAATATGATTTCTAATTTCTATGGGTTTTATTTTTCATATTTTTTGGAAATAGATTTTTTAATCATACTATATATTTTGATTAACGTGTTCCCTTCCCAAATACTCCCAGATCCTTTCCACTTTCTCACTCACCAAAATGTTTATGTTTCTTTCTCTCTCCTTAAAATACAAAAAGCATCTGAAATAATAATAATGAAGTAAATAAAATGAAAATAAACTATAATAGGACCAAACAAAGAAAACAGAAGAAATAATTAAAGAAAAAGTATGAGAAACACATACAGATGCTGAAACACACACATTCACACACACAGAAAATCCATAAAATACAAAATTGGAAACCATACTATCTAAGCAAAATTCTGTAAGTTTCAAGAAAAACAAAAACCTCCCAAAATGCCATTGAGTTTGTTTTGTTTGCAATCTACTGCTGGGCATGATGCCTGCCCTTAAGTGTGGTTTGACTTCCCAGTGAGACCATGTTGGCGAAAACTACTTTTTCTTTGCAAGTGGTTATCAGTTGGATATAGCCTGTAGGTTTTCATGTTCTTTCCCATCATTCTTTTCATTTTCTTCTTCCACAACCCTTACCAAGCAGGGGTTGAATATCTATGTTTCAGATTACAATTGAAACTGGCAGTTTCTGCATGTGTTTTTATGGGCAAAAGGTGACAGTGGGTAAAATAGCAATTCTTCACCAATGCACTGTTACATGCAGTCATTTTTGCGATCAAAGCAAAGGGAGAGGGAGAGATATAAGGAAGAAGCCTCCACACTGTATACCTGTGTGCTGTCAGGTCTTGTATCAACAATGCATTTTAATAGATTGTTTCATGCAGTTATACTACTTACATCAAATCTCCTTAAAGATGAATAGAAAGAAAAACATGTAGGCTTCAGTGTGGAAGCATGTATTTCCATATGAAATATTTTATACATTATAGTATATATCATATATAAACACGGACTAAGAAATTCAAATGGTTGAGAAACTACTAAAGAAATGTTGAATGTCCTTAACAATCAGGGAACTACCAACCAAAACTACTTTTAGATTCCATTTTACATTTGTCAGAATAGCTGACAATAGATCAATAATACAAGTAACAACTCATGCTGGCAAGGATATGGAGCAAGGGGAACACTCATCCATTGCTGATGAGAGTGCAATCTTGTATAGCCATGAGAAATCTGTGTGATGCCTCCCTAAGAAGATGGGAATCAATCCACCTCAAGACCCAGCTATACTACCCTTGCACATGTACCCAAAGGATGCTCAACCATACTACAGAGACATTTGTTCAGTCATATCCACTGTTGCTCTATTCATAATGCCCAGAAATTGGAAACAGCATAGATGTCCCTCAACAGATGAATGGATAAAGAAAAAGTGATTCGTTTTCACAATGGAGTATTACTTAACTCTTGAAAAAATGACATATTGATATTTTCAGGCAAGTGGATGGAACTAAAAGAAACTCATCCTGAGTGACCCATACACAGAAAAATAAATGTGATATGTATTCAATTATATATGGATATTATTCATTAAATAAATGATAACAAAGCTACAATCTGTAGACCCAAAGAGGTTAGGCATAAAGGGGACACCTGGATAACCCTGGGAGTGGAGTGGATATGGGGATGGGGGGAAGGACAAGAACAGGAGGTTCAGATAGAAAGTGATAGGGGAGATGGGGTTAAGGGAAGGAACGAGGGGACAAATGACTAGAATTGTAGAGCATTTGAGTGGCAGTATGGAAAACTAGTGCCGAGGAAACTTCCTATAATACATGAAGGCTGTCCTAATGAAGTCTCCAGATAATGAGAGAGGGGAATCCCTACTGGTCATCTCTTATCATCAAAGGAAGCTTACAGTGCTGTGACTAGCTTTCATGCAATTGAGTTGTTGACCACAAGGGTTCTGCAGAAATCCGCAAACAACCCAGGCTGTTGCCAAGAAAACAGGTTTCTCTTTACAAACTGGCAATAAGTCCCCTTTGCTAAAGACAACACCCACAGAACTCATTGAACATGGAGAGGTTGCATTGGTACCTAAACCCGCATGTTCTAGTGTCTATGGCATGGAAAGGTACTCTACATGTTACCAAAAGAGAAACATAAATACCAAGTTAACCACAAAATCTTTGACTTATACTCTGTCTTGCCTGCAAAATATTCTAAGGAAATAGTGGTGTAAATCTTGTGGAAGTAACCAAACAATGTCTGATTTCACTTAAGGCCTACTCCATGAGAGTGAACCCATGCCAGATACTGTTTGGGTGGCCAAGAACCAGAGATCTTAGGTTAAAATCAGATACTACTGGTAAAAAAAAGAAACAGCAATAAAATAACTACTAATAATATTCTGTTATTCATAGATCAATGGTTTATTCAGCTATAATCAGAAAGGTTTCCTCCTAAAGCAGATAGAAACAAAGACAGAGACTCACAGCAAAACATGAGAGAGAGAGAGAGAGAGAGAGAGAGAGAGAGAGAGAGATTTTGCAAGATACAGCTCTAAATGGGATGTCTCCATCAAATCTCTCCCCTCAAATCTCAGGAAACCCTACAGAGGGAAGGCATTAGAAGTTGGGGAGACAGAAGGGATGGATGATAACAGGATAACAAGGCCCTCTAACACAACTGAGCCAAGATTATATGAACTCATAGAGACTGTGGCAGCATTTACAAGGCCTACACAGGTCTGCATCAGGTTCTCTGCTTATTGCCACAGTTTTCAGTTTTAGTGCTTTTATGAGATTCTGAATGTGTGAATGAGTGGGCCTCTGATTTTTCTGCCTTTTCTTGGGAGTCTTTTTTTTTCCTGTTGGCCTGTCTTGTCCAATTTTGATATTATAGTCGGTTTTATTGTATTATATTTTATTTTGTTATGTTTTATTGTTATCTCTTAGAAGCCTGTTCTTTTCTAATGAGGAACAGAAAGGGAGAGGATCCAAAGAGGAGGGGAAGTGGAGAGGAACTGGGAGGAGTAGAGGGAGGACAAACTGTATTAAGATTATATTGTATGAGAAAAGAATTTCTTTCATAAAAGGTTGAAAAGATTTTTAAAAATTTCATGCTTAGCTATGTTGCTTAAATTGAATCTCTTCCAGATCATTCCATAAATAATACTAATAAAAGGAGCAAATGTTGATTTAATACATCCAAATGTTCCCTGTTCTATCTGAAATTAGTTATATTCATACTTTTATTTAAATTTCATAACAACTTCAGTAAAGACTGCTGGGTAATCATCATGTTTTAAGTAACTACTGATAACTTTGCAGCTAATATATAGTTGATCCAGGTACAGATGTAAAAGATAATTGCATGATTATGATGATAAGAAAAACAAGTAGAAGGGACAAGTGCAAATAACCTGTCTATCCAACAAATGTGATTTTCAATTCTAAAAGAAATACACAGCACAAGCAGAGGAAGGGGAAAAGATATGTGTGCTGCTTTTAAATCTGTCATGGATGTCATCTTGCAAATGAACTGAAAACTGTAAAATTGGTGATTAAATCTTTAAAAGCTATAATTTGAGCGTTGACTTTTAAAGTCTATTTTACTAATCTAGCACCAGCCTTCTTCACTGCTTTATCAAGGAACTTCTTGGAACTGTTATAAGTAACTGTCTTCCTTCTCAATACAAATACAGTGCTGAATATTAACTCAATGGAAAATATTATCTTTCAAAATTCCACAGCTTCCATTTTTTAACACAGAAGAGGATTTCTTCTGAATGGTGTTAAATTGAGAACAAATTTCTTGGCATTTAATTTTTTATTTTTACTCAAAGAACATATGCTTAAGATTTCTGAGTTATTTTTTATCTCATGCCTAAAGAAATTGTATTTATTATTTGAAAGAATCCCCTGAAGTGACTTTCTCTACTTCCAACACACAAACACACACACATCTCATCTACACAATCTACACACAATTATAAGATAATTTATAAGGGAAATGTATTTAACATAGAAGTATAAGGAAAATCTAATATTGTAATACAACATGTCATATATGAAATTTTCAAAAATGGTAACCACATAAATCTCAAGTGCTTATGTTAACAGTGCAGAAGTTGTTTGTTCAACTAATACTGGGCACACTTTATGCATCTCAGTGACCTGAAGTTCTCTTTAACTTTTTATTGATTCTTTATTGATTTCACATTATGCAGCACAATGCCGCTCATCTCCCAGTCACTTTGTATCTGCTCTCTGCCCTTGCAACACCCACCAACTAAAAGAGAAAATCTCATCATGAAAGCTGTAATGTGTCACAGTTAGTCATACAATATACCCTTCAGTTGGTACATCTTTACTTGCAAATCTTCCTTGCGGTGAGTCGTTGGTCTCCTTGGAGGCCTCTGGCTTCTGCTACACTGTCAACAAAGGGCTTTCACTGGGACTCCTATATCCCGTTACTTCTCTGTGTTGTGGAGATCCTTCACCTTGGGTCTACAGGACCAACCCCTTCAGATATTCCAGTAGTGTAGAGATGGAATGGATGTTAAGGTAGGGCCAGCTCCCAGTCCTGGATTTGGGCCTTAGTGGTAGCTGAGTTGGTCAGTCCACCAGCTCTCTTGCATTCTCATCATCAGGATAAATTCTCCCATACTGCTGACAGGCTATCACAACCAGTGACATAGGCAGCAAGGGGTAGGGCCAATTCTCCTGTGCTCATGCCCAAACATTCATACCTTCATATCATAGATCCTAATTGCTCTTTTATTTTTCCAAATATTTTCCTTATTTGGGTTTTGTTACTGGAATTAACTAAAATTACTAGCAGCTGGGATACCTGGATGATTTGAGGTGGGAAGATCCACCTTCAGTCAAGATCATTTGAAGTCAGAAGACTCACCATAAATATGGGTCATTCCTATTTGTAGTAATCTATATAAAGTACAAAGAAGAAAAAGGCTTTTGTTTTTGCCTGCCTGCCCTCATCATCACAGAAAAAATTCATACATCCTGCTGCTGAGGTATTCCTCCCTACATATAACAGCCTGCTTCTTCAAAACACAGGAGACAGCCATTGCTAGACCATCATCTGAAAAGCAGTTCAATAAATTCCCCCTTTTACATATTTAGACTAACTCTAGAGAAAAATCCTGATGAATACAATAGGTCATTGAAATTACTTTCAGAAATAAAGATAATTCAAGTGAATCTGCAGTTTCTGTCAGCTTCTTTATCATTGTTTCTTCACAGTGCAGCTATGGATCATCTCCAAGTGCGTGGGCAGGTCCAGAATTCGACGTTTGCTGAAGCATTTGTGTAAAGCCACTAAAACTCCACTAAGCATCCCTATTTCCTCATGTGTAGTATATCCTCAAAAAATATTTATTAAATAGGTGGATATATAAGTGACTGAAAAATAGAGACATTAGTACTATTAATAATTACTATAATTTGTAAATAATTGGATTGGCATATATGTAATATGAAAATCTTTTTAACCGTGAAGCACAAACACACAGCTCATTAAGATACCTTCATTATGAGTGATACTCACTGTCATATGATGTAGGAGGGTCATCTGTCTATGTGTTACTTTCATTGGTTAATAAAGAAACTGCCTTGGCCCTTTTG
>LOEQ01002643.1:1755-18945 GCA_001685075.1 Bramus lutescens | reverse complement strand
TATAATGGGCCAGGCAGTGTTTAAATGAATACAATTTGTGTGTTGTTATTTCCGTGTATAAGCTAGCTGTGCAGGAGCTGGGCGGGATGAAAAGCAGGCCTGTGCTCCCTAATCACTACAATCATACATATAAAATGTGCATATTAATAAACTACAGAGTTATAAATAATCTTACAGGTACAAATACAATAAAATTTAACGTGACATATATTTAACTCGGGGTTACTAATATTAGCACTTTATATGTCATTGTCATTTAATTTGGTAATGAAATATAAGAACCACAGCAAGTATCTGTGTTATCATGCAAGAGTAGAAGTAGAAATTAATCAAGCTAATAAAGTCATCAATCTTCTATAATACACTGTTCTGAGTTAAGTTAGGGTTTCCTATATGGTGCTGTTTGTGACCTTTGTATATTCTAAAAGTGAGGAAATGTAAATAGTGCGTAACCTTTATCATGATTCAGGTCTACAAAGCATTGAAGCTAATGCTTTGAATTGTTTTCACATTGCTTCCTTATTGTGCTGGCTGCAAAATTAAGACAGCTGTCACATTTGTCATTAAAATTAAGTATGGCCAACAGTTCCATGCAGTTATAGATGGAGCCCCATCATAGCATATTTGACAAACTATTAGATGATCTTCTGGCTGCCTAAAATATATCTAAACATAATTGAATCACTTCATCTCTCTGGGCCTCAAATTTCTTAAATAAATGTAGACTCTAGAGTAGCAGCTCTCAAAGGTCCACAGATAAGGGCTGTTACTGACATGCTGTAAAAACACTCAACTGGAAATTTGATTAAAGACTGAGACTCTAAGATGAATCCCAGACACAGAGTCAGAGCCTCAAAGCCTGTGGTTTAAGGGGTGCTCTGGTTTATTACGTCCCCAAATCAAGAGTGGAATCATTGAAACGGACAGGATATAGACCTCTCTCAGAGGTCTAACTCTGGGATATTCTGGTTCTAAGCCTTTGATGGAGACTATTAGGTTCAAATCAAAATTTACATTTTCTGCAAGACAAGAATCTTAGTCTTTCTCTACGTGTACCATATGTTGTGACTAAGTTCAATTATGTTAGAAAATATTGAGGTCACGAGAGCAATGAGTTTAAAAGAAGTTTAATGAAGACTAAATCTGGTGTGTTCTCTCTCTCCCCTTCTTGTCCCTTCTCTATTTTCCCCTCTTAAGTACCAATACTAACAGTCATGAATAATAAACACTTGGATTGATAATCATTCAAAAGCCCAAGCCTGTTTCCCCACTCACCTGTCTTCCACCTTCCTCCCTCCCTCCACAGATAATTAGCATGAAGACAACATTCTAGTTACTTAATGAGATCTCTCAATAAATATTGCTGATGATACAATTAGCCTGCAGGAAAATTCCATGTAGAGTGCAAATATAATTTAACCTGAGTATAAAGCCTTTTGTTTCATAACGTATGGACCTGCTAATAAATTGAAAGCAGTCAGAAGACTCGGAGCTTCTAGTGGGGCGATCTACTCTTAAACTACCTTTAGAGTTTTCACTGGCGTTAAATTGAAATCAAGGTGGGATCTAAAGGAAAGATGGGATCCAATCTAGATATATCCCCTGCTTATTGGACGTTAGGTCATGGTGAATAATCTCCTTCTCTAAGATTTATGTCATTCACAATTCCATATAACAGTTCATCATTAAAAGCAGTAAGGGTAGGAACTCAAACAGGGTAGGAATCTGGAGGGAGGCGCTGATGCAGAGAACTTGAAGGAGTGCTTAATGCTTACCGGCGGGTGATACATCCATTCTTAAACATAGAGTCATTCAATTTAACCAGGACCATTTGTTGAAGCTGTTGTCATTTTTTTCAATGTGCATTTCTGGCTTCTATATCAAAAATCAGGTATCCATAGGTGTGTGGATTTAAATATTTAATTTGATTATTGATCAACATGTCTGCTTTTATGACAATAACATGCTATTTTTATTACTCTAGTTTTGAAGGACAATTTGAGTTTGAGAATGGTGATATCCCCAACAGTTTTTATTCAGAAGTATTTTATATGCTTAGGGTTTTTTGTTTTTTTGTTGTGTGTGTGTGTGTGTGTGTGTGTGTGTGTGTGCTTCCTTACAAAACTGAACATGTTCTCTCAAGGCCTGTGAATAATTGTGTTGAAACTTTGACAGGGATTACATTGAATCTGTACATTGTTTTGGTAACTTTTATTATATTAATTCTAACAATCCATGATCATGGAAGATATTTTCATCTTTTGATATCTTCTTCAATTTATTTCTTCAAAGTCTTTAGTTTTTTTTTTTCATACAAATCTTCCAATTGCCTGTTTCAGATACCCTGAAATATTTGGTTAATGGTTTATTAATCTTAATGATTTTCTCCAAAAAGCAATTAGCTTCATTGATTCTTTGTATTTTGTTTTTATTTTTGTTGTTTCTACTGTACTTATTTCAGTCCTGAGTTTGTTTACTTCTTGCCACTTGATCCTTTTTGCTTCTTCTTTTAACCCTAGAACATTCAGGTGTATCACTAGGTTAGTAATATGAGATCACTCCAGTTCATTATGTAGTCACTTAGTGATTGGGTTTTGCTACTAATTCTTGTTCTGCTTTCAGGTCTTGAACTGTCATTATCATTTGACAGTGCTTTCATAATGGATTTTTTCACATCAACTTCAAGCTCCTTGAACATAATAGATATTTTGAAGCTCTTGTCTTGTGTTTCAAATATATACTATATTTCTCAGTGGCTAATGTAGTAGAGTTGCTGTGTTTGGGTGAAGACATATTGTCTTTGGAATTAATGACTGGCTTTGTTGTTGTTTCATATTTTGTTTGTTTTTTACACTGATGTTTCTGCACTGTTGCATCTGGGTTGGGATGATTTTAAATCTAAGTGTTATCTTTATTGGGTGGGTATGCCATTCCTGTTTTTATGTTGCCATCTATGATCTTTGTAAAGTATAGTGGCTGTGGGTTGCCTGATAGAGTGTGTCTCTGAGTCCCCATTAAGTGTTGTCACTGGTTATCTGGTAGAATGTGCTTCTAGGTATTGGGAGCTGTCAGGAAGGAATGAGGATGGCCTAGAAGAGAATGGCTAAGAGAATCCAGAGGAGGGATAAAAGCTTTGTCTGCCATGAGGATCTGTGGAGTGTACAGGGAATGGTGGCAGAGATCGTAGATGGGTTCCTACAAGCGAACTGCTCAAGGACTGGAAATGAGACTGAGTAATTGGAAACGGAGAAAAGGAAGGAACATGAAAGTTGTCTACCTAACTCCTAGAGTGGTGTGGCCATTGATTTCCCAGATAGAAAGTATCTCTTGGTATTGGAGGCTGAAACAAAGGGATGGGGTGAGGAAGGAATAAGAGGTTCAGCAAGGATCTGGAGAAGTCCAAGCCAGAGAGGGAGAACATGCCCCTCCAAGTCGTCACCTACTGAGCTAAAGATGAGACTCAGAAATTGAAAATGGAGTATAGGAAGAAAAGTGAATATTCTCTACCTGATTCCCAGGCCAATGCTGGCAATGAGTTATCAGGAAGACAGTGAAAGGTGATATTCAATTATTATTTTCAAAATAAAATGATTCCTAGTACTTGGAGGCAAGGCTTGAATTTCAGCACCTATTTCTCTGCTCCAAGATGCAACAAGTAACTACAATTTTTTATGCGGTGGTCCTTCATGGAAAATTAATTTTCTTCTTACACTATTTATAATTTAATCCCAATATCAAGTAAGCTATTTTATTTGACAAAGCCTCTTAACATCATAGAGATATTAATGGCAAAAATAAGAAACTTTTCTAATATAAAAAATAAACATTGTAAAATGTCTACTCTGTAAAAGCATACCAAATCCAGGTAAGATAATCATGTGATGGAATTTTGAACAGATAATAGTGTTCTTTTATATCAAGAAATAAACCATTAAAATACACCTGCCAGGAGGGTATTGCATGTAATAAGTTTAAATTTGATTAGTTGTAGGAATAACTTTAATATGGTCCAGATTCTTACTATGCTGTTGGAGATTTCAATGACTTTACATTATAGAATTAAGTTCTTAAATCTCTAAAGCTAGAATGTTTGCTAGATTATCTCCTACATCTCTTCTAGTTTGAATGTCCTTTGATTCTGGTCAGAAAATGGATTGAAATCATGAGCTTCTCTAATGAGAAATTAATGAAATGTCAACATTTACATCCTTCTAACTATTTACAGAGCTAGCTGTATCTCACTGTACTCAAGTAGCTTGGGGAGATTTTCCATAAAATATTCATTCTGCCTCTTCTATGTGCTATAATTCGCTCCCTTTATTCTGATTACAAATAATTCTATATAATAGAATGAAGAAAACTATTAAATTCCATCAAACACAGCACCAAGAACATATTATCACAAAATAGGTCATAAACTTCAACGTAATTTACTTTCCCGAATAAATACAAAGGTATCACTAATTTTTCACAACAATATAGATAAGATTACAAATTCTTCATTTCCTTCTCTTGGACACATAACTGCGCTCCATCTCCCAGATTCCCACGTGTTTAGATTCTAATGTGTTTGTATTTAGAATGTGGGCAGAGGTAACATCCCACAAACTAGAAGATTAAGACTTGATACCTAAGATATTCTCCAGCTCAAGGGCCATACACACACAAGTGAATCTGCAGATATAATGAAACAAGACCCTCAGCTTACTCATGAGGAATGTCACATGAGCAGGCATACTAACTGTGGTCTGACATTTAAATGAGATATGCAAGTTTAGTGTGTAAGACACAGGTACCATGGTTTTCTTGCTATGGCAGTAGATAATCATCTAACTAAATTATCACCCTACCTCTAGCCATGGAGACATTTTGAGTTCTAGGGAAAGTCAAATATGAGAACACTTATTTATTCTTTCAAAGTTCATTTGGTATGAATTTGAGAGACAGAACCCTTTTCTGTCATCATCTCTCTTAACATCGGCCCTAACTATTCTAGTCCCCACTTGTTTAACTAGTTGCCTAAGCACTAGCTCACAATTCATAATGAATCACTCCCTTCTTTAAGAAACATTTCTGAGCATCTGCTCTAGAAGTGAGTGGGGTAACTGGCTGACTCTTTTACCAACATTACGTCATGTGTTTCTTTATCAAATTAAAACAGCCTTTGAAGTATTTCCCAGGGTTCACGTGCTTAATGAATGTTTTAACTTCATGATATAGGCAGCTATCGTTTTTGATATGCTGAAATCAGTATGCTGGGTTGGATTGTAATAATATGATAATCATCACTGTCCTTGGGAAATTTATTGTGTAGTGGGAGCCACAGACACAGCTGTTTAAGTAATTATTTCTCCATTAGAGTTATGTAAAAATTTTTATAAAATTACAGACATGCAAGCAATTAATTTCCCTGGAGCATTCTGTTAAATGTATGCAAGAAAATGAATCCTGAGGAAAGAAGAGTTGTGTATAGAGATGAAATTGCATGTACAATGATGACAAACAGCCACCGGAATCAAAAGTGCTCAAAGACAACTCAAACAAGTTGGTTCAAAAAGAAAAGTAAAAGCAGAGGAACAAAGGTATCACTTTTGCAAACACAATCTTCAATACCAAGACTGTAAGTCAGAAAGGAAATCAATGCTAACTCTTCTTATCTGGCACTGCCTTCGCAATAAGCAAGCTATTATCTCAGCAAATACCAGCATCCAACAACCATGACTTTTAAATCACATCATTTTAATCACCCTGTCTAATTTATGAACATCTCTCTCCTACCAGCCCCCCTTATGCTTTTCAATCAGTTATCCATATTTGCAGAAAATTCTCTTTAATTAGTCAAAATGCATAATGCCATGTTCATTGAGACATACACGTACCCTTATTGCACATTAAAGAGTGTCTTGTAGTGAGTTGTAAGGATCCATGCTCTCTGAAGTTTGTTTACTTGCTAATCATTGACCTCAATTGTGGTGCAATTTTCTCTCATCACCATGCTAAGTTTTAACCAAGACTGTCATCTATCTCATCTACCCAACGCCCTTCCCTATGCTCTTCCCTCAGCTTTGAGCAATCTATTTCTACCCAACATTATTTTTCTGACATTTTTTAAAATTTATTTTATTAAGCTACTTTTTTTCTGCTCCTCTCCCCCTCAACCCTATCCCATGGTTCCCATGCTCCCAATTTACTCAGGAGATCTTGTCTTTTTCTATTTCCCATATAGATTAGATCCATGTGTGTTTCTCTTAGGGTCCTCATTGTGGGCTAGGTTCTCTGGGATTGTGATTTGTAGGCTGGTTTTCTTTGCTTTATGTTTAAAAACCACTTATGAGTGAGTTCATATGATAATTGTCTCTCTGGGTCTGGGTTGCTGTAGTAGGTGGCCACTCATTTGTTTCCGGCTGCTCAGACCTGAAATAATCACCCAGAAACTGTATTAATTAAATCACTGCTTGGCTTAGTAGCTCTAGCTTCTTATTGGCTAACTCTTACATCTTAATTTAACCCTCTTCTATTAATCTATGTATTGCCAACCCAACAGACCATGGCTTACAGGTTAAAGTTCTGGCATCTGTCTTTGGTAGGGCTACATGGCTTCTCTTCTCACTGCACCTTCTCTCTCCTAGCATTCAGTATAGTTTTTCCCACCTAGCTCTGCTCTGCCCTATCACAGGCCCAAAACATCTCCTTTATTATCCAATGGTATTCACAGCATACAAAGGGGAAGCCCACATCACCTCCCCTTTTCTGTTTAAATAAAAAGGAAGGTTTTAACATTAACATAGTAAAATTACATACAACAAAACAGTTATCAAGCAAGAATCACAGTTACAATACTTACATCTACTTTATCTTTCATCATAACTAAGGAAAACTATAACTATAACTACATATTCTTTAACTCTATCAAAGAGTCAGAAGGATATAATATTACCTAAGTAAACAGGAAGTACATTGTAAACAACTTCCAAAACTCTAGAATTGACAGAAACATCTCACTGTCTGGACAGTCACCCAAAGTTCTTCTGTATCATTGGGGTATCCATATTCAGCCTACAGGTCCATAGTATCCAGTAGACTTTTCCACAAAGCAGGAAATTTGAAGATCTGTTCTGCCTTGTAAAGGCAAAGTCCATCAGTTGCTTTCTTCTGTATCCTGCAGAATGTCTGGCAGACTCTTTTGTGTAGCTAGAACCCTGAAGGACCATCTCACCTTTAGAAAAGTTCAGCAGTCATTTTTCTGTGAGTTCTCCATGTCCATTTCATATAGCATAGCATCAAGCAGTCCAGGCAAAAGCAGTTTCATGCCCAAATGGCTAGCAAACTCCATAAGGAGCCTCTTTGGTGCCCATCTTTCTCTTGAAGTAGATTGGTGCTTCCAGGAGCGGATGTGTCTGGGTGTCATGAAAAATCTCAATCTTTTCAAAACATTTTAAATGCCAAATTCTGAAGGTCTCTGAAAAATTGAAGATTATCTGTCTAACTGAAATATGTCTCTATATATCTAGAAAACTTAGCTAACATGACTACAAACTTGACTATTACAGATGATTATCTATTAACCTATATTTCCTAATTACCCATTACATTTTTTAATGAGCTGCACAAACACAATACCTTAATTGAGAGCAGAAATACACATATAACAAAATTGACCTTAAATTTGTATCAATAAGCCAAGATCCATACCAATGCTAATCTCTATAGCGTGTCCCCCTTTAAATGTAAACAAACATTTATAAATAATATTTGGGAATATGGGCATNGCATAGTTCTCTCCAAACTGCTTCCTGCTTTTTGTTGGGTGAAGTAATTTTGGGAGTGTTCATAATGACCTTTCATGTGTTCTTGGTCCATCAAGCCACATTAGTCTAGAAGGAATCCAAAGGTTCTCATCTTCTGTGGAAACAAAAGAAGAACTTCTTTTCCAAAGCAACAAATCCTTAAACCTAAATTCTGAAGACATGGTACCTTTAAAATATCCATGCTAGTTTAGCTTAGCAGCCCATTCATTGGAATGTTTCTCTGTACTTAAGTCCTTCACAGTCAAAAAATTTAAAGAAAACACAATAATATACATAATCCAGACTCTACATGTATTTTTCAACTTTATGTGGCTTATTTGCTTTTACTCTATTACTTTTTAATATTTATTTTACTATCTTTCTCTTTTAATCTATGATTATCTGTACTCTTTCATATTACATTTACTGTCTCTAACTCTTTTTCTTCTCTCTCCCAAGTCTACATACATTTTTAAACACATTGTGTCTCGTTTAGAGGTCTTTTATGTCTGAATATGTCCTTATTGCATATCTATAATCCTTTTCTGACCAGGAAGGCTTCTTAAAATGTTAAGCTGTGGTGTGACTAGGGCCAAGGCTTCTTTGCTTTTTGCCTCTGACTATTCTAACATGACAGAAGCATGCTCATTGCCTCCACAAACCATGCACACCCAGTTCCAAGTATGCAGTGGGTCTATGTTGCTCCATTAGACAAGTTGTAGTACTCTGTTCACAAAACCCATTTAAATGCTCCATAGCCAGACCTTGTCAGAGTTTATACTGGCGGCATAGCCTAGGAAATTTCCATTTCAAAACCGTGTGGCTTTTTTCTGTTACTGATGAATTAGGAAGACCTCTTTTAAAGGAGCAGGAGCATACTGCCAGCAGCCAGCAAAATGCTGGCTACCAAGAATCCATGCTTAACTCTGTTCTTTTCTGTCTAGAATTACTTTCTAAGCTTTCTCAGGTTTTATGTGGATATAGTACATGATGTTGGTGCACCAATTTGTAGTAGGAGACTGCTCATTTATTTCCAGCTGCTCAGACCCAAAATAATCACTCAGAAACTGTATTAATTAAATCACTGCTTGGCCTATTAGCTCTAGCTTCTTATTGCCTCTTACATCTTAATTCAACCAATTTCTATTAATCTGTGTATCTCCATAGGCTGTGACTTACTGGGTAAAGTTCTAGTGCTATATGACTTCTTTCTGACTCTACCTCCTTTCGTCCAGTATTCAGTCTAGCTTTCCCCAACTAGCTCTGCTCTACCTTATCACAAGCCCAAAACAGTTTCTTTATTAACAAATGGCAATCACAGCATACAGAGGGGAATACCACATCAGGATACCTTACTCAATATGATGTTTTCTAGTTCCTTCCATTTGCCTTCAAATTTCAAGATATCATTATTTATTTTTCTGCTGTGTGGAAAGCCATTGTGTAAATTTACCACATTTTTCTTATCCATTCTTTGGTCAAAGGGCATTTAGGGTATTTCCAGGTTCTGGCTATGACAAACAATGCTGCTATGAACATAGTTGAGCATATGTCCTTGTGGTGCAATTGAGCATCTTTTGGGTATATACCCAAAAATGATATTGCTGGGTTTTGAGGAAGGATGTTTCCTAATTTTCTGAGAAATTGCCATGCTAATATCCAAAGGGACTGTACCATCTTGCACTCGCACCAGATATACAGAAGTGTTCCCTTTACCCCACATCCTCTCCAGCATAAGTTGTCATCAGTGTTTCTTGCCTTGGCCATTCTTTCAGGTGTAAGATGGAATTTCAATTTGTATTTTTCTGATGACTAAGGATGTTGAGCATTTACTTAAGTGTCTTTCAGCCATTTTAGATTCCCCTGTTGAGAGTTTCTGTTTAGGTCTATATTTCATTATTTTATTGGATTATTCTTTTGATGACCAATTTACTGAGCTTTTTGTATATTTTGGAAATCAGAACTCTGTCTGATATGGGGTTGGTGAAGATTCTTTCCCATTCTATATGCTGTCGTTTTGTCTTGTTGACTGTGTCCTTTGCTTTACAGAAGCTTTTCAGTTTCAGGAGGTCCCATTTATTGTTTCTCTCAGTGTCTATGCTACTGCTACCCCACATTCCTTAATTAGTTCTTATTTTACTTGGGATGCACCAAATTAGAATTAGATGTTACTGAAACAGATTGTTACCCAAGATGCAGGCATTAAAGCAAGTATTAACTATAACCTTTACTCTGTAGTTAGAATGATATAGTTAAAAATGGACTTGAGAGCAAAGTCCATCTTTATAGAGAAAATGATATGTCCAATTGTAGGGACAATGTGACAATTCTAAATTCAAATATAAATATCCCCAATAATACAGCTTCAAAGTATATAAAGCAATTTTTAATCATTTGAGAATCACAAACAGCATAAGTCCTAAGAATTAATAATACATAATAAAACTCATCAAATCAAATCATTGCATATGTAGTTTACTCTTAGGTTTTCATAACACTGGAATTTGTTTAACAAAGGCATTCATAGTTCTGTAGACCCATTCCTCTGATATGTCCTTTTTCCCAATAGAACTTTCTAAATAGTACAAGTGTTCTACATCTCCTGTCTAATTGGAGTAGTTGCTAGCCCCATGTGGCTCTTAAGGGTTTGAAATGTGTTCAGAACAACTGCTCAGTTTTTAATGGTATTTCATTCTGATTAATTTAAAAATAGAGAACTAGCTTTAGTTAGAGGTCAAGAGCACTTTAAATTAACTCAAAGAGCATTGTTAAATACTCCATTACTCCTTTTTATTCTCCTTTGAAAAGAGTCATTAAACTTTCACTCAGTTTTCAAAGAATATATCTACTGTTGCCTGATCTCTTTCGAACATTCCCATCAAGCCTAGATCCACAGGTTTTATCATCTATATTAGTTTCTCTTTAAAAGACTAATTCTGTGGCTGGGGATATGGTTTCATGGATGAAGTATTTGCTGTTCAAGCATGAAGACCAGAGTGTGAATCCCTACCATCCACATCAAAGCTGTGACAGACATGGCATTCCACAAGTAACTTTATGTGCTTAGAAGGAGGGGATTAGGGATCCCCAGGGCAAGCTGTTTAGTTAACTAGCTGAGTCAGTAAGCTCCAGGTTCAATGAGTGACCCTACTGAAACAAAGAAAGTGGAGTGTGATCAAGAAAGACACCTGACACCAACCCTATGCACATATACACACACAAACATATCCATATCATTCACACATACATGTAAAAGCAAATACCCTCTCAGTTTTTTGTCTCTTATTTTTAGAATACTTTGTGACCTAACTTAAAACAATAAGTGACAGAAACTCTGTAATTATCAATTACTTGATTTATTATTTGGTTGTTTCCATAAACCATTGGACACAATAGAAATGTTGTAAATTAAATAATTAAAAAAAACAGCTCCAGCTCCATTCTAATGGGAGAACATGTAAAAGCTCTTCTTCCATGGGGAACTCCAGGAGTTTGAAAGAAGAAGAACACTTGATTAGATCTCTGCTTTCAAAACATAACTCTGGCAGGACAGCAAATTCGCTAAGCTCCAGACTTTTTTAGTTTTTCTCTAACTAAAACAAGACTTAAAGACATGTTTGGTTTTAAGAGTTAATTTTGTTTAATATTCTTATAGCTGTTAAGTTTGCTGATGGAAGTTACGTTTTCTAAATCACAAGCAGACTCATGACACTCTTTCCCTCTCAGCTTTCCAGTGGTTTCTCTGGACTTTTAGTATCAAATCAAAATTCAGTGGATTAGTGGTCTATGAGGTTCTATAAAATCTACAAGATTCCTCGTGCTCAGTTCCTGCCTCGTGCCTGACATCACTGCTTTCCTCACAATCTCTTGCTCAATGTGTTGAAGCCAGACAGAACTCCGTTCACAGCTTTTCCATAAATCACCAAGGATACTGCTGTCCCAGAACCTTGCAACTCTGGGTTTTTATTTTCTAGGAATGTCTCTCACTGGCATGCTTTTAGGGTGCAGTACTAACTATTCCAATAAAGACCCACTACTAATCATGTGACATAACTATTCCCTCCAGTTAAGTTCCATGAGCTCATGATAGCCATCATATTTCCTCTGACAACAGAGACTCGGGTCGTTCCTATTGTGAAATCCTTCCTTCCCTAGAGAGTCCATTTACCTAACTAACGTATTGCACTAATTCACACTGTGACACCAGGAGTGCTTCCATCAGCATTTACCCAAGAAGTGTAGCAAATGTCCATTTCTATTTGAGAAGATGACACAATGACTAGACATTATTTCCACTCATATCCCTTGCACACATCTTTTGTAACATTCCTAACAACAATGACGCTGGTAAAAATATCTGTCTGTGGTGGTGAAGAATTTCTAAAACTACTAATGACAAGTTCTGTAATTCCACTACCATGGCTGTTGGGTGATAAAAGATTATGGGCTCATAATTGCTAACTTTGTTCACAGTCTAGTTGATAATCCCTTAACCTAAATATATCCTGCTTTCAGCACATAAAATGCTTCCCCATTGCAAACGATGCACTTCCTAAAATCTAAGATATTTAGTGCATCTATTAAATTCCCCAAGCATTCTGCTATAGTCTCTCAGCGTCACCACATCTGGTTGTAGTTATATAATTAATAAACGTCTTTAAAGGCCTCCCCAGGTAACCAATTTAAAGTGAAATTGGATGGGGATAAAAACGCAAGCTTTCATGTGGAAATGATTAAGTGGAAAATACTAGTAGCCATTCATTGGTCCATAGCAATAACCAATTCCCACTCTTGAAAACTTGCAAAATCTACACCCAGTTATAACATAGTTCCTTGGGAAAGTGGACTGCCATCACTTAATATTTTCTCAGAGAGCAATTTTCTTAGTTTGCCTTCCATGGTCCTAAGTTTAAATCCAGGAAGTTGTTTTTATTTTAATATCTTCAATGGCTACCAGAAATGAGTTTTGGAAACTATATAGGCTTTAGTGAATTATTAAAAATAAAATTCAATGTTCATTTTGAAAAAAAATTTGAATCAAATTCAAAGAAAGTATGACAAGGATAAATACTGATATTAAGGGCATAAAAAATAAAAATACAGGTATCCCTAGTTAGGGTTACTATTGCTGTGATGAAACACGGTGGTCAAAAACAACTTGAGGAGGATTGGTTTCCTTACACTTTCATATCATAGTTTATCCTTGAAGGAAGTCAGGACAGGAACTCAAACAGAGCAGGATCCTGGAAGTCGGAGCTGATGCAGAGGCCATGGTGGTGTGCGTCTTACTAATTTGTTTCTCATGGCTTGTTCAGTCAGCTCTCATTTTTTAAATATTTTGATTTCATTTTATCCAACCACAGTTCACCCTCCTACCCCTCCTTCTGTCTCCCCTCATCTTCCCCCACCAAGTCGATCTCCCATCCACTCCTCCCAGGACCACTAATCCAGTGAAGGCAACACTCACAATGGTCTGGGCCTTCCCCATCATTCACCAATAAAGAAAATGCTTTAAAAGCTTGCCGACAGCTTGATCTTGTGGAGGTATTTTCCCAGTTTGAGGTCCTGTCCTTTCAGATGATTTTAGCTTGTGTCATGTTGACATAAAACTAGCTATTACAAAGATTAAGGAAATGTTTTAGATTTTGATTTCACAATACTTACAGAATAAACAGATCACTTAAGCACTTAAAAATAAAAAAGCAAAATTATACAAGTATAAGAATGAGAAATGAACCTGACATCATATAATCATAGTCACAAAGAAGTAAAATGATATACTGCTTGCTACCTATAAATATATGGTAAATAATTTCAAATTCAAATGGAAATTTCTTTGTAATAGTCATTTACATGCACACATATGCATATATTTTATATATGTATGTGTCTGTATATATGTATATGTGTATGTATATGCATACATTTAGATATATAATAGTCATATATCATGTATATATGACAGCATTCTGTCTAAAATAACACTCAACTCTATCTTCTTTACCAGTTTCATGCCTTTATTATACTTATCACTACCTTGTGTGTGTGTGTATAAAATTCTGTTTATTGATTGTCTTTCCATAAATATGAATTTGACTTGACTGACGGTGGAAGTTCATTTGTCATGTGCACTGGATTCTCTAGTTATTAGACCAGTTCCCAGCACAGAGTGAGCTTGTGTTTTCTAAGCCAGTGAGACATATTTCTTTGTGTCCTCATGGAGTTTTAAAACTCTTTTTTCACACTTAAAGGTTTAAAATCCTTAGCCATCAGGAAAATGCAAATAAAAACCATACTCAGATTCCATATTATACCTGTCAAATGGTTAAGATCAAAAACAGTGATAGCTCACGCAGGTGAGGACTTGGAGCAATTGGGGACATTCCTCTATTATTAGTGGGAGTGTAAACTTGTACAGTCACTTTGGAAATAAATATGGCAAATTCTCGGAAAATTTGGAATTGACCTATCTCAAGACCCAGCTGTATATTTCCTGGGCAAATACCCAAAGGATTCTCCAGCATATCACAAGGACACTTGCTCAACTATATTCATAAAAGCTTTATTCCTAATAGCCAGAAACTGGAAACAACATAGATATCCCTCAACTGAAGAATGGTTAAAGAAAATGTGGCACACAATGGAGCATTATTCAGCTATTAAACACAAGAACAATGAAAAATTTGTAGGCAAATGGATGGAACTAGAAGAGGTCATCCGAAGTGATGTACCAGACCCAGAAAGACAAGCATGGTATGAGCTCATTTGTAAGTGGAGATTAGCTGTTAAACAAATGAGAATCCTATTACAATCCACAGACCTAGAGAGACTAAGGAACAAGGACTGCTCAAGGTAGGGACACATGGATCTCTCTGAGAAGGAGGAATCGAATCGATTTTTGGTGCGAACTGGTGGCAAGTGAGAATGTGAAGAGGAGTTATCAGGCTTGGTGGGGACGGACATAGGGAAAGAGTATTGGGAAAGACAAGTAGAATTGGGGGACATTTGGGGAGCAATATAGAAAACTAATGCAATGGTAACTCCTGGAATCTATGAAAGAGACCCTAGTGAAGGCTCCAGGTAATGGCAGAGATATGGAGCCCTAACTGGCCATCTTCTATAACTAGACAAGGCTCCAAGTAAAGGGACTGGGACATCAACCCAGATGCAAAACCTTCAAACTATAATTTGTCTTGCCTGCAAAATATACCAGAGTAATGGTGGTGCAGGACTTGTGGGAGTGGGCAGCCGATGACTGGTCCAACTTGAGGCCCATGACACAAGAGAAAGCCTATGCTGGACAGTGCCTGGATTGCCAGGAAATAGAGGTAGGATAACCCAGAGATCCAGGATAGAAACAAACACATCCAAAAAAGTGAATGAAACAACTCTTGATGATATTCTGATATTCTGCTATATGTATAGATCAGTGCCAAGCTCAACTATTGCCAGAAGGGTGTCACGCAGTGACTGATGGGAGCAGATACTGAGACCCAGAGCAAAACACTAAGTGGCACAGAGGGAACCCTGCAGAAGAAGGGAAGGAGGAATTGAAGTAGTTAGAGGGGTTGAGGACACCAAGAGAACACGGCCCACAGAATCAACTAAGCAGGACTCATAGGGGCTCACAGAGACGGTAGCCATAACCATGGACCCTGTATGGTTGTAAGCTAAGTCCTCTTCATATACCTTATCATTGTGTAGCTTGGTGTTTTTTTTTAAATTTTACTTTTTACATTCCAACCACAGTTCTCCCTCCCAACCACCCCCCACTTCTATCCTCCCCAGCCCACCACACAGCCACTCTACCCAAAGGGGAAATTAGGGCTCCCATGGGGAGTCAACGAAGCCTGGTTCATTTCCTGTGGAACTCTAACAGTGGGAGTGGTGGATGGGGTGTCTGGTACTCTTTTGCCTATTCTTGGATTCCTTTCATCCTACTGGGTTGCCTAATCTATCCTTTATATGAGAGTTTGTACCTAGTCTTAATGAACCTTGTTAAATAATCTTAAGTGGATATTCCTGGGAGGCCTGCTTTTCCTCTCTCTCTCTCTCTCCCTCTCTCTCTCTCTCTCTCTCTCTCTCTCAAGTGAGGAGTAGTGTGGATTCGGGAGCATAAGGAAAGAAGGGTATTAGGATTATGCTAGTCCTCCTTAGGATTATGTTAGCCCTCCTTGTTGTCTGGCAAGATGAACCCAGACAATTGGATGCTCCTTTAACAGACAAGCTCCGCCCACTTCCAATCTCTCTCTTGCCTAGGAAAGCTCCTCCTGGCCCTCTCTCTGTTTCTGAAGAGGCAGTTCTCTGTCTCTCTCTGTCCCTTTCTGTCTTCTCTCCTCTCCCCTCTCTCTGTCTCTCTACCTCTCTTTCACTCTCTTTATCCCCCACTCCCAATACTCTCAAAATAAATTCTCCATACCCAAGTTCTTTCTGCATGACATACTCTGTTTCTTGCCCCCTTTCGTCACCTGCCATAGTACCCACTGCATCTTTCAGGGGGACCTACTGACAAAGAGAAAGAAGGGAAATTGCAGTTAAGATGTAATGTATGACTAAAAAAAATCTGTTCTCTTGCCTGCCGAGTTCCACAATACTTCTTCCCTAATTTAAAAGCCCTGATTCTGTAAATTATATTCAGAATATGGCATAGTAGCAAAACAGGAATATATTTCTTCAATTTCCAATGAAAGACTTAAGTTAAATCTTACTCTACGTTTTCTTCTGACATATAAGGTGAGGGCACTTTTGCACATAGACTAAAGCAAGCTATTCCCAACCCAAAGTTAGAAATTTTCAGGTTATACAGGGAAAGAAATCTCATTAAAGGAGAAAATTAGCATTGTAAGGATCATTTCTTTCCAGATAAAAATAGAACCACTATTAAAGTCTCATAGAAAGCATACTCCTAATAAGAATTCTACCAACAGAGCCTTCAAAATGAATTCAAGGAAACTACTGCACATCCCTTCATTATAAATAACCATTAATGTCCACCATTCTGCATTCTAATGAGTTGTTTAAAAATCCCTCTTCAAAAATTCATAACACTTAACTTCCTGAAAAGATGACATTACTTGAAAATAAGCTGATTCCCCCTCATATTATACTGTGTGAAATTTCTTATCTTTCAGAACGTAGGAAAATAAGACAGGAAGACAACATAAGAGAAATGATTCACCACCACCCACTTACACAAAGACATTGACAATAATCACCATCTTTCTTTTAAGTTTAATTTGCATTTATTATATCAAATATCACAGCTCCACCTAGACTTCCTTAAACAGCTATGGAGCACTTACATTAACATACAGTGGGGCCCTCTGGTCTGCAAAGTCCTTGGCCCAGGAACAGTTCCTGCTCCTGCACTGAGGCTACCCACTCAGAGGGGTGAGTGTGCACC
>LOEQ01002642.1:82865-125317 GCA_001685075.1 Bramus lutescens | reverse complement strand
GCTGGCGATGGATGGAGATAGAGACAGATACCGACATTGGAGCACTGGACTGAGATCACAAGGTCCAAATGAGGAGCAGAAGGAGGGAGAACATGAACAAGGAATTCAGGACAGCGGAGTTTGTGCCCACCCACTGAGACAGGGGGAGGCTCATATAATGGGAGCTCACCCAAGCCAGTTGGACTGGGACTGATGGAGCATGTGATCAAAGCAGACTCTCTGAATGTGGCTGACAATGAGGGCTGACTGAGAAGACAAGGACAATGGCACTGTGTTTTGATTCTTCTGCACATACTGGCTTCGTGGGAGCCTAGTCTGTTGGATGCTCAGCTTCCTAGACCTGGATGGGGGTGAGGACCTTGGACTTCACACATGGCAGGGAACCCTAACGGGACTGGAGAGGGAGGGGGAGGGGAGTGGTAGGAGGAGGAGGTAAATGGGAGGAGGTGGGGAGGTGGAAATTTTTAATAAAAATAAAAAATTAAAAAAACAGTTTATAGTTGTAGGTAATTTGGGAGTGCAAGACATGATTATAACTTTAAAATGGTTATATTTGAAAGTTTACACATGCACATATGTGCACATCCACACAGAGGGAGAGAGATTTAAAAGTGAAATTTAAGCATCTACCTTACAAAGTTGAAAACAAAATAAACTAATATTAAGCCAAATTGTACTGAAGAATCCTTTTCCCTGAGAACTAGTTCTCATAGTGCAGGAGGGTGATATGCAAGCTGCCAAGCAAGGAAAACAATCAATAATCTGAGCCACAACAATGACTAGAATGAAAAGAAATTGTAAAAGTGACAATTTTATTCCCTGTGGATAACCAATACCCATGTTTTTGTAGCTAAGGCCCACTTAATGTGGCAGGATTCACATTTAATACTACTGTAAACATTCCCTACAACATGTGATTGGTAAGATCGTGGACATGGAGATGGATCTACTATTTCCACTTTCTTAAATCACTATAATTTATAGTTGTATTCTAAATATATATCCTTATACCTACCTGTAAGTGTAGACGTCACCTCTCATCAAAACTGCTGCCTTTTGCTGCATATACTTACAATTACAAAAAGTTACAACTGTTCAAAATGCACAGAAAATATTTGGTTGTTCAGTATTTATTTCTAAGTGACACATCTACAACTAGTTTAATTAAGGCTCTGGATACATTACAAAAGAGGGGCTAGAAAGAATACAAGAACCTCTGCTACAGAGCTGTATTGACTATCACTTCATCTTTCCTCTCTCTACTGCATACACACACAGAGAAAGAGACAGAGACACAGAAGGAGGGAGGGAGGGAGGGAGGGAGAGAGAGAAAAGTGTACACATAAAATCTCAATAATATGGTTGCTTAATATGATACAATATTACCAGCTAGTATTGTCAACATGGATGAATGAAATATCAGAAGATCCTACAAGCAAATAAAGAACTCCAGGCAATTTAGTTCTATGCTCTGACAGAGATTATCACTATTCTCCAGGGACAAGGTCAGGTCATCCATTCCCTTACAGTCAGAATTGAACACACACACGCACACAGAGAGAGAGACACACACAGAAACAAAACTAAATATATATAGTAATATTATATAAAAATTTAGAGGCCATGTAACATGTGGAAGGGGAATGCAAGAGAAGTCTGTGAAATAATTTTTCTGTTCAATACTCATATTTGAATTTCTAAAAAATAAAGTTAAAATAAATAAACAAAATTACAACTTAAGAGAAGGAAGCAGTTAGCTTATTTTTGTCTCTGGTAAATAAAGGGGAGTACTAGAGCAACAGATGATGTGGGATTGCCCTCTGTATGCTGGGAATTCTGTTTATTAATAAAGAAATTATTTTGGAATTGTGATAGGGTGGAACAGAGCTAGGTGGGGAAAGCTAAACTGATGCTGGGAGAAAGAAGGCAGAGCCAGGAGAAGCCGTGTAGCTCCCCCAGAGACAGACACCAGAAGTTTACCTGGTAAGCCACAGCCTCGTGGTGATATACAGACTAATGGAGATGGGTTAAATTAATATGTAAGAGCTAGCCAATAAGCAACTAGGGCTACGAGACCAAACAGTGATTTAATAATATAGTTTCTTTGTGGTTATTTCGGGTCTGAGCTACCAGGTGGCCAGGAAACCTTGAAGCGGCTTCCTAATACAAACAGAAAATATTAACTAAGCTTCACCATGTGTGAAGTACTGAGTACTGTGTACTGTATACTCCTATGGAATCACTAAACCTTACCATATTGGTGAATTTGTTGCACAATGTATGTAGTTAAATCAACTATTTTTGGTGGTTTAAAATTAAATAATTTTAATTTTGTGGCTAACTCTTTGACCAAACTGACCTATAAAAATGATGACAGGCTACATAGTACAGAGACACCATTATGTTCATGATTACCAGTGTTGTTCACAATAGTAAAGTTATTGAATCCTAGTGGATGCTATTAAAAGATGAATGGATATAGATAAAGAAAATTATATATATTACATATATATGGATTTCATTCAGTCATAAAGAATACTTAATAATTAAATTACAATGATTTTGAAAATTAATAAAATTTAGTATACTAGCAAAAGAAAGGAGAAAGTCAAGAATGAAGGGAGGAAAAGTAAGGGAAGAAACAAAGGAGGGAAAAGCACAAGAGAGGACAGGGCGGGAGCAGGGAGAGGAAGGAATGGGTTGTTATAACTAGCAGCCATAAGAAAGTAGCACAGAACTGGAAAGGAAACCACCGCAGGAAGCCTAGTTTCAACTAATTTCATTATTCTTAGAGTTAACATTTTTTAATGTCAGTTACTGACATTAATTCAAGAAAAAAATACTTGAAGTGATCCTCAGTTTTTCAAGAAATTATTTGTGATTAATATCTTCAGGGAAAAAGAAGTAAGTCCAAATAGTCAACATTTACAAGTTATACAGAAACTAAACTTTAAAAAAAAAGAGGCAGAACCAACTTAGTTTACACTGTAAGCCATTATAACTCTGACAGCAGAACCTGTAACTGTAAGTAAAATGTGGAACAATAAACAAAGATGCAAACATATGAATTCAAACATATTAGATCATGATAAACTTCAATATGTTTTGAAATATCACACAAAGTGATGTGGTAAGTCCTTCTGTACATGTGTTGGTTTTATTGGTTAGTAAACAAGCAGCTTTTGACCAGTGGCTTAACAGAACATAGCCAGACTGGAAGAGATATACAGAACAGAGCAGGCAGAGTCAGTGAGACGCTATGTAGCCACCAGAGGAGAACAGTACAAGCTGCCAGCCTGAACCTTGCTGGTAAGCCATGAGCCTCATGGTAAATTGTTAAATAATAGGAATGGGTTTATTTAAGTTGCAAGAGTTAGCCAGAAATATGATTAAGCTGTTGGCCAAACAGTATTGCAAATAACATAGTTTCTGTGTGTTTATTTTGGATCTGGGAAGCCAGGAACGAATAAGTAGCATCTGCCAACAACGAAGTAAGTTTCCATGTCATGTCAGGAAGTTATTGTGAGGTCCAGAATTCTGTCAACTGTGTATCTCAACAGCTGATTTGGCAGCTTCCTAAATTACTGTGGGAGGACATATGTTTAATAGATGCTAACTTCCACCCTTTAACATAATAATGTTTGAATGCTTTATTTTCCTACTTGCCTACCATCTAAGCCTTCTTTTTCTAAAATAGCAAGATGGAAACTACTTTTAATTTTCTACTTTTAAAAAGCTATAAAGGTATAAAATACTATTAATTAACCATCTCCATTTTTTACTATAATCATCATTTTCATGTTTCTTTTTAGAGTTTAAGCAATCCTATGTTTGAATCAATACTAACCTTTACTAAGGAAAAATGTTATGCATAGGGGAAAGCCTTCAGTAAGTGATTGTTTAGAAACTGCCCAAGTCTACAGTTTCCCTAAGAGCCATATTCTTGACATGATATAATAAACTAATAGGGAGCTGGTACTATAGGACAATGCAGAAAGGAAGTAGGCATGGGTGTGGCTTTACCAAAATAAGGAAATAAAATAAATAAAAGTAAAACAGTAAAAATAATTAAAAGTAAAATAGATAATACAATTTATTTTATTTTTTCATATTATTGAAAATATGTTTCCTCTTATAATATATTCTGATTAGAGTTTCCCCTCTTTCTACTCCTACCAGTTCCTTGTCACATCCCCTCTATACCAGATCCACCCAATTTCTGTCTCTCATTAGAAAATAAATAGGTTTAGAAGAGATAATTATAATATAACATAATATAATGCACAAACACAAACTAACACATCAGTAAACATTTTAAAAATAATAAGAATACCCTACCTCTTCTGAAAGTGGAATGAGGCAATGAATTTTGCTATGCATTGTATCTGGTTGTCTTAGGTATTCACGGATGTTTAAAGGAGAATGAAATGTTTTAAAATATTTTCTATTTAACAAGACATTATGATATAAGTTCGGTTGTGGAATGAAAAAAATATGGGCGATTGGAAGAATGCCACAGATTCTCCTGTGACATTATGGAGCTGACAGATGGCACTGCAGAAACATCAAGAAGAATGAAAGTGTAAACAAACAAAAGAGACTCTTGAAATTTAAAGAGTGGAATAGATCAGTTTCGTCATCTTCAAATCCTTCCCAAACTGAAAACAAACCATTCTTTTGTCCTACAATGTGAACATTTGAAAGCAGAGCATGAAGTTTAGAACACGTGGCTTGGAATTGGAAGTGTGTAGCTGTGACTGTGGCACCAGCCTCTGTCATGAGATCCATGGTTGGAGTAAAGACACAGGAGAGTTGGTCAGAGTAATGTTTTGATGTACTCAGGCTTCCTGTTGCTCCTCCCATGACAACATCACAGGGTGGCTAACAATCTTAGAGATTCATGGCCTCATTTATGAATATTACTGCTCCCTATTTCTTCTGCTTCTGTCTATGACTAGTAATCTATGGATACCCATAGCCTAGTTCTTGTTGTCTATTTCAGGAAGAAACACAGAACCAGTTTTGGAAAAGAATAACAATCTACTTTATTTCTTTTTCTATGAGCATGTGTCAGGCCTGTCATTTGCTATTGCTTGTTGTTTTGCCCCAATTCATTTGATTTTCATTTATGTATTTTTCCACATACTGGCCATTTTAACTTCAGGGCCTTCATCCTCATCTACACTCATAAACCTAGCAATATGCTTCAATGCTAATCCTTATCCTATTCCTTCTATTAGAGCAAAATCCATACATTCTTCAAACTCTTAGTCATAGTCAGCAATGGTAAATATAAGTAGCTTAGCGATGAGGAAATAAATCTTAGCAAACCAGTTTGTTTACAATGTATACCAAGTTCCTCCATTATTTTTCTCATACTAGAGCTTCTTAAAATTCAAATTTGTATTGTATTGGATGATTTTTGGATTCTAGTGCACACAGCAAGAGTTAATTAAATATGGTTTGCATGTTTGTATATGTTTACAATGTTTAATGACTATTGTATCAGTATATGTGTGTGTGCATGTTTGTTTGTGTGAGTGTGTGTACGTGCAGCCGTGCGCAAGTTTGCATATGTAGTGGATGACCTTTGTAAAGAAACATGCAAATGGACAAATTATAATTCTGTTAGATGGGCAGGGAAAAACTTTTCTTTTCACCAGTGTCACATTAGACAAATGTTTTCTGGTGTTTTTAATTTTCCTACCTCTCTTCTACAGTATTCCCTGACACATTAAGGCAGAAGCTGTGATATAGATAAATACATGGTGGCTGTTCTCCCAATGATCCATTAATCTCTATATTGTGTCCAGTCTAATGGCCTCTTTTGGCCATGAAGAGAGGCTTCATTTATGAAGGGGAGCACCTATTCCTTACTCTTATCTATGGATATATAGATAACACTTAGACTATAGTAAGGAATTATGTGTTCTAGCATGGTGATGATAAAAGATTCTTTCCTTAGTTAATTGACCTCACATGTCCCAGAAGGATATCAGGTTTTCAGAAGTAGGTTTGAATTCCCTTCTGCTGAATGGTCCTTTAGTCCATTTAGACAGCTGTTTGATTTTACTGACATGTTACTTATTGTACCTTTATGTCATCTTGCTGTTCTGGTAATTCCTGTGGAACCTATCCACAGATACATGGGGCTGTTTAATTGATTTGGTCCCCTTTTTTTTGGAACCATGGAAGCTAGACCTCAAGAAAGAAGGGTCAACAATATCTCTTTTGCCAAAAATAAGGAGAAGAAAAAGAAGAAGAAAACAAAAGATGCAGTTCTATGATTGGTCATAGCAACGAGAGAGGTAAAGCCCAAAGCCCGATGGGCAAAGCTTAATATTTACAGTGATGACTAAGGAGGTAGTGTTGTCTACTTTGCATGTTGACCAGTAAATAATACTTTCATCTACCCTGAAGCTCTTATGTGAAATAAAAATGAAAAAATTGGAAATGAGACTTCTTACATGTTTCTTTGATTAACAGTGGGACAGAAATTCAGTCTTAGTATGTTTCTTTCTTAGCTTATGCCAGAGGACAAATGCTCAACTTCTGCTAATTCACAACCTAAGTATTCACAAATCCTTATAACAGGCACAGTGCCATAATGCTAGTCTAACAGTGCATATTCTTCTTCATATTTACAAAAATTCACCAAAGAAAATACTGATGTATGAACTAAATAAAAATAGTAAATAAAAAAAGCTGGGCGAGAAGGAAGCTTATCTATTCAACTTATAGATTTACTCAACCTGTTGAACTCTAGATAGTCACAACAGCAACAATCTATTAGAGCATACATGTGTGCAAATAAAGAAAAATCAGGACTAGATGGGATAAATGGTCTTCTAAGCAAAAGGCTGGCCGAAAATATCCTCAAAATCTCTGCCTTCTGTTCCATCACTCACACATTCTGCAAACATTTATGCTACAGACACAGTTTCAAGATCCAGGAATACTTCAGTGGGAAGATAAGTGTGTGTTATTTCTTTGTGCAGATGTAGGAAAACACAGACATTATTATATAAATATTGAGTAACTCAAAGAGTTACTGTTAAAATAAAAAGGAAACAATATCATTCAATCCAGTTTTATATAGTTGGAGAACAAAGGATTTAAAGTTAAATATAAGCTCAATTTCTTCAGTGATACAATACCACTCAATGTGCTGTTACACAATTAATCTTCTAGCCTTTCCAGTATACTCACCTATAAAAGAGAGTAATAAAGATTATATAGATGTGTAATTCTTGCATGAAATGCAGAAAACATAAATGACAGTGAATATATTTATGCTTTGTGCAAACACTGTACTAAGTGTCTTACCTGGAACTCTGATTTTAACCCTCATACTATTCCTAAGATACACACACTACTCCATTGCCTGTCTTAACAATAGATAAAACAGGGAAGAGACTGGGATGGAGAGATGGCTCAGCAGCTAAGATCAAGTCCTTCTCTTCCAGAGAACCTGAGTTCTGTTCGGAGGAAATAATGATGAGAGGCTCAGAGCATCTTGAAACTATATCATGACAGGACAACACACAGAAATTCAAACCACACTCAGACATATATAATTTATGAAAAAAATTGAAATTAAACACAATTTAAAATCCAGAGAAGAGACAGGAAAAATAATTCCCCAAATCATTTATTTCATGTGTGTCAAAAATAAATCAAAATTTCAAGCAGCCAGCAGCTCACAGACACTTATAAGAACAGCTGCAAGGGATCCATTGTTGTCTTCTGCCCTCCAAGGGCATTTGAACACACATGAACCTCCTCACAGAGACAAATAGAATGAATTTACTAAAAAGAACAGCAGCTGATAAACAATGGGACAGTTATGTTTATCTAAGGTCATAGTCGCTCAGTGGTTTTTCATAGGTCTTCAGATAACATTATGACTCCTTTGTTTGCCTTATTGAAGATTTCCTTACCTAGCGCAGTTGACATTGAGTCTTTAAAGATGTAAAAGCATTTCTCTTTGTACATAAATCTTTTCATGAGAAAAAATATGTTAAATAAAACAACAAATTTCAAGACAATACAATAGTTCTTTTTGTTATTGCTTTATATTTTAAGATTTTATGTTTGTACATTAATAAGTGTTGAGATGCAGAGAGGAAAGATGTTTGGAGAGAGAGAAAAAAATCAATGTTTCATAAAACTGGCATAAGATTTGTGCAGATCCTCAGAATACAGAGTATGACGTGGGGTTACAGAGGTCATATGAGGGATTTGTTTATTATCAAGAGGATTTATCTTTGATGTTAAGGACTGGCATGGATGCAAAAGGCCTTAGTTTTGTCAAAAAAAGTATAATGAAACTAGATACACAGAGTGCAGAAAAAGTTGAGGCAACTGATGTGCTGTTTCCCATTTTCATATAAATATTTAGTTCCATCATTTTAGCACCAGGTTAATATTTTCATGGGAATGGTAGATCTGGAACAATGTGAATAAATTTTGAAATATATACCAACATAAGGGTAGGCATATTTTTTGACATAATCTCAACAGTTCACACTCACTATGAGAATATAGATCAAAGAAACTTGAAGTACAGAAACAAGATTGAGATTGTCAAACATAAGGGAATAAGCAGAAAATTACACAGAGGGGTGAGATATTGAGAATAACACAATGTAAACTTAAGTAGATTGTGATGAGCTTCATATTCCCGGTGAAGTAGCCTCAACCTTGCTTGCATTATCTGGAGTCTCTGCCTGAGAGAAAGACATTATCTCTAAAGAGAGATGATACTAACAACATGTACAGTGAGACAACACTTTCTGTCCTTCATCCAACCTTCAGTGAATTCTGGGTGCAGCCCAGCCCAGGCAGGAGAAACAGAAACTTGCTTTTAGAAGCAGCACCCCCATTAAAGAACAAAGTACCAAAGAGATTTAAAGTGAACAGATTAAGCATGCCTGTCACTCAGGCTGGCTGTGTGTGGTGGCTAATGCAGGCTGCTCTGCTCTATTTGAGCCAAGTCTCTTGGGAACAATTTTAAAAGTGTGACTTAAATGGAGTCACTATAACTGAGTCTGCACTGGGCAGGCACTGAATATGTCATGTGAGAATCAGGCTGTTTATGTCAGAAAATAGATGACAACCTGAAGCCACAGGGAGCACTGCATTCTTAAAAAGAAAACCACTCAAGATTCAAAGCTTATAATATCATTATGAATAGGATCTCAGAAGTGATAGCGACTCACTGCTAAAATTCTAGATGTTTGTATAGTAAAATTGTGTCCAAGTATGTATTTCATATGCATGTATAACACACTCACTTTTTCATGCACAAACACTCACAAACATATAAAAAAAGTTGACAATGATGTGTGATATGAGGTGGGTCAGTAAACCTTTGAGTTCTGGAGATGTACGTTGAAATTTCTGTTTAGAATATATGTGTGCTCTTTTTACCTCTTTAATGACAATTATTGCAAAATCAAATATCAGAATCCATGTTCAGATAGATCTGAATTCCTTTGCCAGCATGAGTGTGAACTTTGTAACCTTTTACAATTCAATTTTCTCTTTTAAAAACCATGCTATGCATTCCAATAACTGTAGTGATGTATAATTTCCGAGTTAATTAGAAAACACAAGGAGAAGCCATGTACAGGAATGGGCGGCAATCACAAGATCTTAACAGAAACATGTCAAAGACCACATCATATCCATTTATTCTTACCTGTTGACATTGTTTGTATTCTAGTTTAAAAAAAAACATTTTGCTATCTGGATATTTGTCAAACGGAGAAAGATTTAAAATATGAGAATGATTAAATGATTTATAGATGTGATTTAATAAAAATAATATTCCTTACATCAAATGAGATAATATATTGAACATCATTTAGCATTTATTCATTTAAAAGGTCATTTAATAATTCCAACACATTTAACCTAAGGCCCTCTTATATGCAGGAAAATATTTTTAAATATATTGCACATCATGTTCCATAGCCTCAGCTGCCAATGATTTTGACTACTTCCTAAATTCAAGCCTTAGAAGCAAATCACAGTGAGGTAGGTTGTGAAATCTGTCACCCCTTTTATTGCTAGGATTGACTCAAATGATCCATCTACTGAGTGGATATTACCCTCCTATATCATAGCACAACAGGCATCTCTCCTAAAGATGTAGGATCAAAACTGATGATATTGATGATTGGATCAGAAAGGGGAAGTGATGTTTTTCCATCACTAGCATGCAGCAAGAACCTGACCTATGCCAGAATCTCTGAATACTTATGAAGGACAATCTATGGGAGAAAAATGAAGCTTAGCTTTAAAGGAGAGATCTCAGACATGGTGGCAGATTTCCAAATAAGTGTACTCTATGACCTGAGTGGAAATATTAAGTATAGTCCATACATATTTGATAAATTAAAATCTTCAGTTTAAAATCTTGATTTTTTATTAAAAACAAACTCTTAAAAAACCTTATTATGTTGCTGGCAAAATTTCAATAAGTCAGAAAAAGAAAAAAAATTGAATATGTAGCTTTGCATGAGCTTGATGTTGTGTTTTGAAACTATAAATTTTTAAATATGATTTTGAAAAGTACATATCTCATAAAATGTTACCTTTTGCCCTTTCCAAGTTCTCTGTAAGGTATGTTTTCTAATCAGAAGTGTTTTGATTTTATCCTTAACCATTCTGGCCAGAATTCAGAAAGAATACCACTATACATTTTTGTAAGCTTTCACATTGATTAGCCCTGACCTGTTAAGTTAGAATTCTCCAATTTATTAATTGATCACATATGTGTTCCGCATCTTTAGGGTTTTACATTTTCAGAAAAACAAGACCTGATATATATTTCTGTTTTATGGGATTTTCTAGCATTTGTGAGTCTCTAGGCTCAATTCACACTATAGAAAATATACAAAAAAAGCATGCTCCATAACTATAGGTAGAGTTTTCTGTCTTGCAATCATTCAGTCCCAGCAAAGCACATGGAGGCTTATATTAATTATTACTGATTGTCCTATTTGCTCAGGCTTAATGTTAACTAGCTCTTACAACTTCAATTAACTCATAATTTTTATCTACACTTATCCATGTGGCTTGGTACCTTTCTCAGTGAGGCATTCTCATCTTGCTTCCTCTGCATCTGGCTGGTGACTGAGCCTGTCCTATTTCCAGAATTCTCCTAGTCCGGTTGTCCTGCCTATGCTTTCTGCCTGGCTACTGGCCAATCAGCATTGTATTACACCAATACAAGTGACAAATCTTTACAGGATACAAGAACATTATCCCATAACAAATAACTAACAATAATTTTTAACCAACACACCACTGATAGGATTGTTTATAAGCAGCTAGTTCAAAAAAATGACTTGTGTTTCATAATTGATCATGAACTTTTCATGACTGCCAGTGAATTTATTGGAAAGAACTGATACTTTACAACATAAATGATAGTATCAGAAATACTATTCAGAATATTTTTCATGATATATAACATTTCTGGATTCAATTTCCTTTCACTAAAAGGTATCACTTTCTACTTGTTCTAGAATACAAATTCAGTTCCTAGCACTCAGATAGTGGTTTAAACCCATCTATAACTCCAGTTGCAGGAGATAAGATTTTTTATTACTTTATAAATAATATCAATCAAAATTTCCACTTCCTCCCCTCCTTTCACTTCCCTCTGGCTCCCCACTCACCCTCTCCCCCTCCATTCCTAAGAGAGGGCAGGGTACCCTGTCCTGTGGGAAGTCCAAGGACCTGCCCCCTCCATCCAGGCTTAGGAAGGTATGTATCCAAATAGAATAGGATCCCAGAAAGCCAGTACATGCGGTAGAGACAAATCCCAGTGCAATGCGATATGATCTTTTATTATGACCTCCTCACACATCAGACATCCATTTGCTACACACACATTCAACCAAGAAAACATTAACAAGCATAAAATAAAAGATTTTTAATATTATAGATAATATTTATAACCCTTTGGATTATTTAAAATATTCTAAACAACAAATGACTTCCTTGTTTATGTCACTGAGTAGGTATTTTAGTCATGGTAGGGAATACCAAAGTTCTGTTTGAGCTAAAATTTCATTCTATATATTTTATCATCTGATGTGGTATTATCCTCTGTATGCTGTGAATATGTTTTATTACCTTTGGTTAATAAAGAAACTGCTTTGGCCTATGGAAAGACAGAAAAAAAGCTAGGCAAGAAATCTAAACTGGATGCAGGGAGAAGGAAGACAGAGTCAAGAAGACAATATAGAGCTGCTAAGGGTGACAAACACCTGAACCTTACCAATAGGCCACAGTCTCATGGTGAAATAGATTAATAGAAATGGGTGAACTTAAGGAGTAAGAGCTAGTTAAAAATATACCTGAGCCATTGGACAAACACTTCTGTAATTAATATAGTTTCTGTGTGATTATTTGGGCCTGGGTGACCAGAAAATGAAAACGCAGTCTCCATTTACAAACATTTAAATCTATATATGAAATATTACTGTACATAAACATAGGAGGGCATCCATATAAAAAGGAATGAATTTTGAGATATTTAAGATTTCTTTGATCCTGATGATGACACAAAGTATTTGATAAATGTTTATATATATACATACATACATATACATATGCATATATATGCAGATGTCTTGACTCACAGTGATTTTTGTTAAGCTGTTATTGCATATGCCCCTACATCATTTGGAATTGAAAAATATTTCTGAATTTTGAGCATCTACATAAAGTAAAGTCTACCATGCCAACAGAGATTTATTTAAAATTTTAATGTTTCTTTCTTATAGAATTTTACATAATGTGAATTTAAAAATGATAAGAATCCCTTTAAAATGTGAAGTTTTCTTAATCAGATCGTGCCTGTATTCATTATGTCCACAATGCATGATGTCAGCACAAAGGTATGCTTAATGTAACTGGTAAGATTTCATAAAGAATCAGACCATGTTTACTTACATAACAGCAGTGCAAATCACAGCTTCTAGTCCTTCATCAGGACATCAGAAGGAATAACCCTGAAGCAGGACATAAAACCTCAGAGTGAAATGCAAAAGACCTGCTTGACACTGTTGAGAAGTAATATTTAAATTCTAGCTAAGTAGTTATGTATTCTTAAGCTTTAATGTAAAAGATTATATTTTGGGGCTCTATACACTATAAAAATTAGCAGAATTTTGGAATTCTTATCTAGTCTATGGAAATTAGATTGGTGAGATGATATGATTAGATCTTGAAACAGCTTCTCATAAATCTCCAATCCTCTGAATTTATAAGACAATCACAATGAGTTCTTCAAAATTCAGCTCAGTTGTGTGGCGTACAGCTTCTTGTGTGCCAAGAGAACACTTGAAAATACAATGTCCATGAAGGGAATAGATTAATAAGAATCAGAAAAGAAGCAAAAAAGTCCAACAGATAATATTAGCCAACCTTGCTGGCGATTATGTCAGAGAAGCAACAAGTAGCAATTGAGGTTCAAGGTGTCAGCCTACCAGGGGGAAACTCTCTGATAGGTGAATCTCTATTAAGTAAGGCCACAGGACTACAGAAAGTATTTTGCTTTTGCTGTGCCTTTTCATGTTTGTTTTTGTGATATTTCTTTGGTATCTAGAATAGTGTGAGTGGATGTGGGGAGATGTCCACTGCCTGTAATGTAGTGTGATTATCTCATGGATGCATGCCATTCTACTGGGAATTTATATCTGTGGATTCTCAATAAGACTCTTCCTCAAGATGTACTATCTAATTGGTGATAACAAAGATAGCTTATACAGAGTTTTGGTGAATAAAAATAAAACAAGGAAATGCTACCCAGTCAAGGCCCTGGGAGTTTCATCCTGGGAGCTGCATAAGATTGCAGCTCAAGTTAATATTTATCAGTTGTGACCCAGTAGCTCAGCTAGTTTAAGTTCTTTTAACTTAAAGTTGGAAGATATGTTGACAAGTTCTGTAGTGCATCATGAGAGATACAAAGCTTTGAAAATAACAAAGTTAGACTAAGTTGCTTTTGTTAAATAGCATTGAGGTGAAAAACCCAAGAAGATAAAAAACTGACAATAAGTATTTATGAGGATGTTGTAGGGTGGTGCTGGTATAAACTAGCATAGGTATTTTGAAAACAAGTATATTAGGTTTAAGGCTATGTTGGAGTTAGTTTAGGAATAAGGTTGGTGATAGAATTAGAGTTAGGGATATATATATTCATGCATATAAGCATACATATCTAATATATGTGTGTGCATGTGTGCATTTGTATATTGATTCAAATGTATCTCTTCTAAAATGTACCCCAAGGCTTTTTTGTCCTACTATGGACATATTTGCAAATCAATGTTTAGTGATGATATATTCATGAAGCAAGAAAATAGAACCAGTTTAGAAGCCCATCAAGTGTATATATTTAAAAAATGTGGTACATATAGACAATCAAGTTTTGTTCATAAGCAAAGAAAATGAAATTTGCAGGAAAAAAATGAATCTGGATAGCATAGCATTTAGCAAGGTTATTTTCCCACAAAAGAGAAAGATAACACTTTCTCTAACGAGCAGAGGTTAACTTATAATGTATACTACACACTCATATGTATTTATCTCTGTTCAGGAATGAAAGCTCAAAAATTTTAGAGAGTACAAATGTACTTTCTTAATATTTAAAATTCATAAAACTATGTTTCAAAACAAGGATGCTCTATTATGCCACATACCATACCATATCTTATCATATCATATCATATCTATCATACAAAAGGGAATTTTCTCAACTATATTCATTGCAGCTTCATTTCTATTACCTAGAACCTGGAACCAACCTAGATGACATTTGAGTGAAGAATAGATATAGAAAATGTACGTTTACATAATGGAATATTATTCAGCAGTTAAAGATAGTAAAATAGAAAATTTGAAGGCAAAAATAATGGAACTAGAAAACAATCATCCTGAGTGAGATAACCAAGATCCAGAAAAATAAACACAATATGTATTTACTTATAAATGGATACTTGCCTTAAAGTAAAGCAGAACCATGACTCAATTCAGACACATAACATTTGGCCTACAATTTGTTGGGCCTACAAGATGTATTGGGATAAAGTTAGTGCAGAAATTATGGGAGTAGCCAACCAATGACTGGTCCAGCTTGAGACCTAAACTGTGAGAAGAAGTCCACCTTTGACACTTCCTGGAGAGCCAGGACCCAGAGGCTGGACAGCCCAGAAATGTAGAACAGAACTAAACATGTCAGGCAAAGAGTCAATAAAATGACTCCTAATGATATTCTTCTAGATCCATTGATTATTGCCAATCCCAGTTGTCATCAGAGAGGCTTCAGCCAACAACTGATAGAAAGAGGTGCAGAGATTTGGAGCAAAACATTAGGTGGACATTGGGGAATCCTGAGAAAGATGGGAGGAAGGTTTGTGAGATCCATGTAAGCCACAGGAAAACACAGAGAATCATCAAACCTAGGTTCATAGGAGCTCACAGAAAATGGAGTGCTAACCAGAGAGTTTGCATGAGACTGACCTAGGCTCTCTGTACATATATTATAGCTGTGTAGCTTAGTCTTCTTGTGGGACTCCTAACACTGGGACAAGGGGCTGTCTTTGACTCCTTTTACTGCTTCTGTATCTTACTGGGTTGCCTAATCCAACCTTAATAGAAGAGATGCCTAGTCTTACTGGAACTGGATATGCCATCACTGGCTGGTATCTATGGAAGTTCTGCCATTTTCTGAAGAGAAAGGTGTTGCTGGAGAATTATCTGTATTCTGTCAATCATGTATTTTAATAAAACGCTGATTGGCCAGGCAAGAAGTATAGGTGGGTCAACCAGACAGGAAGTAGNATCAGCTTTATAACTTATAGAGTTCTCTGTGTGATTTTCTTTGGGACATGCCAGATGTGGGTACTGGGTGGGTCAGAAACCCCAACAAGCGGGCCCTTCATGTTACAGAAAGGAGTAGTGGATGGGGGCAGGAAGAGAGACAGTTGCAGTGAGGTACTGGAAGGAGAGGATGGAGGGAGGGGAAACTATTCTGGAAAATTTATTAAGTAAGTAAGTAAAAGAAGGTATATCCCACTTTAAAAATAAATAAAAATAAACTTAGTTATTTTCCAGTAATGAACCTGAGAAGAACATAAAATCAAATAGCTAAGAAAATGTGACATCCATGAAAAAATAAACTAATAGTAATGTTGTGGAATTATTCAATTGTCTCTTCATTTCCCTGTTAGTGCCAACATGTAAGTGAAGCAGGTCTATTTAAATTTCAAATCAAAAGATATCTCTGGATAGAATCTGTGGTATTATTATAATGTCTTCTGATTTCTTCAAAAATTTCACTATTACTCTACTTTAGATATTATTTTCATAGATAAGAAGGTTTACGTCAAAGATGGAGAATGACTAAGACCTACAAATTCCAGTTACTACATAAAATATCAATGTATTTAAATATGTATAACAGTTTTTAAAATATGTTCTCTTAACTAAGATAATCTATGTCTTTGACTCACTGAACAAATTAAAATTAAATCAAGTGAAACCAAGCATGTAGCACAAAACCACCCCTTTTGGGTAAAAACTAGTTCTAAGTATTTTAGTCCCTATTAGTTGTTGTTGGTGTTGATTTTTTGTTTCTTTGTTTGTTTTTGTTGTTTTGTGACAAGAACTTGATCTGCAGACGAGGCTGGCTTAGAACTCACAGAGATCTGTTTTTCTCTGCCTGCCAAGGTCTGGGATTAAAGGCATGAACCACTACCACCTGGCTCTATTTTAGTCTTAAGGAGATTTAAGAGTCACATAATTTTCCTTATAATCCAAGTGAGAAGTTTTCTGAGTTTCCTTAAATGCTTTATGCATATATAACTATTGATCTCAACATTCTGCATGCATAATAATTTTTCTATATGACATCTACATAGAAGATAACAAGAAAAGGTAATGAAGGTTTCAAGTATTGATCAGTTGACAGACTACTGACATGTGCAATTGAATGCATGTGTTTACTTTAGTTACACACTCATGTAGAACAACAGTGGGTAAATGTCAATCATGCTCATTGAGTTTAAAAACAATCATATGCCAATAGAACAAATACAGTTTAAAACAATCATTTTTGTATAATCTGCACAACATTTAAGATAAAAAATTATGAAAATAAAAAGAACACTGTAACTCTTATGCTCATACATTCCTTACTTCTCTCATTATTGTGACAAAATACCAGAAAAACAAATAATAACTAAAAAATTAAACAGCAGAAACAAATATTAAAAAAGAAAGGGAAGTGATTTAGTTTGACCTTAGTTTACTGTGGTCAGAAAAGCAAAATTATTGGGATGATAGATCCATCAACCAGAAAGCAAAGAAAAGTTAATGATATCTGTTTATATCTATCTTGTTGACTAATGCTGCCCCTTTCATGATCAGCTAGTATAAACTTTGGAGAAATATTCCACAGACATACCCACAGTGGTAACTTCTAGGGGTTCCGAAGTCTGCTCAAGTTAACAGTGTCAAATAACCATCACAATCCTCCATCACTACATTTGAAAGTGGAAAACAAAATATTCATTTTGTTTGTTTGTTTGTTTTCTATTCTTCACTTTTCTAATCAAAATTTATCTGAAGTGCATGTCTACATCTTGGCAAGAACACTAATCACATTTTCTAAGAAATCATCAAAATGATTCCTAGAAGAACAAAAACTATCTGTTTCAAAGAAGGTGAGTATCTAAACAAGAGTATATCTTGTTTTTTTAGCTCAAATACAACAATTATAGAAGCTTATCAATTTTTAAAAAAAATAAACAAACTATCTTTTTTCATTGCATATACCAACCCAAGTTCCCACTCCCTCCCCTCCTCTGATTCTATCCCATACTCTCCCACCACACCCCCATCCAATTCTCAAAGAAGGTAAGGCACATTGCTTTCTGGAAGGTCCAAGGCCTGCCCTACTACATCTAGTCTAAGGAAGGTATCCATCCAAAGAGAATAGGTTCCCAAAAAGCCAGTACATGCAGTAGGGATAAATCCGAGTGCCACTTCCAGTGTCCCTCAGTCTGTCCCAGCCATGCAACTCTCAACCACATCCGGAGGGAGTGGATTGTTGTGGTGCTTGTTCCTTCCTAGTCCAGCTGGAGTAGGTGACCTTCCATTTGCTCAGAGAGACTGTTTCAGTCGGTGTACCCATCATGGTCTTGACCTCTTTACTCATATTCTTATTCCTTCAACTCTTGAACTGGACATTGGGAGCTCAGTCCAGTGTTCCGATGTGGGTCTTTGCCTGTTTCCACCTGTTGCTAGATAAATGTTCTATGGTGATATTTAAGATGTTCATCAGTCTGACCACAGGGTAAGTCAAGATTGGGTCCTCTCTCCTTGCTACTTAGGGTCTTAGCTGGGGTCATCTTTGTACATTACTGGGAATTTCTCTTGAGCCCTGTTTCTTGCTAATCCTGTAATGGCTCCCTCAATCAAGATATCTCTTTCCATGCTCTCATCTCTGTCCTTCCTCCATCTCAACTATCCCATTCCCTCAAGGTCTCCTCACCCCTCTTCATCTTCCTTTCTCTTCCCCTTCCACTCTGCCTTCCTCCAACCCCCATGCTCTCAATTTTGTCAGGCAATCTTATTTATTTTGCCTTTCAGTGTGGACCTATATATGTTTTTCTTAGAGTTCACCTTATTACATAGCTTCTCTAGGATCATGAACTATAGCCTCAATATCCTTTGTTTATAGCTAGTATCCACTTATGAGTGGGTACATACCATATTCATCTTTTTTGGGTCTGGGTTATTTAACTCAGGATAGCATTTTCTATTTGCATCAATTTGCATGCACAACTCAAGATGTCATTGTTTTTTACTGCTGAGTACTAATCTAATGTATAAATGTGCCACATTTTGTATATTCATTCCTTGGTTGAGGGACATCTAGGTTGTTTTCAGATTCTGGTTTTTACAAATAGTGCTGTTATAAAAATATAAAAATAAATGCCTTTGTAGCATGACTGAGCATCTTTTGGGTATATTCCAAGATTGGTATTAATGGATACTGAGGTAGGTTGATTCCAAATTTTGTGAGAAATCACGATACAGATTTCCAATGTGTTTGAAAAAGTTTGCATTCCTACCAGGAATGGATGAGTGTTCCCCTTATTCCACATCCTCTCCAGCATAAGCTACCATTAGAATTTTTGATCTTAGCCATTCTTACAGTTGTAAGAAGTTGTTTTGATTTACATTTCCTTGATGGCTAAGGATGTTGAACATTTCCTTAAATATCTTTTGGCCATTGAGATTCTTCTGTTGAGAATTCTCTGTTTAGTTCTGTACACCATTTTTTAATTGGGTTATTTAGAATTTTAATTTCTTGAGTTCCTTATATGTTTTGAAGATCAGTCCTTTGTCTAATGGGGGTTGGTTAAGATCTTCTCCCATTCAGTAGGTTGTCTTTTTGTCTTAATGACTGAGTTCTTTGCTTTACAGAAGCTTCTCAATTTCAGGATGTCCAATTTATTCATTGTTGGTCTTATTGTCTATGCTACGGGGAAGTGGTCTCCTGTGACCATGTATTGCAGGCTACTTCCCACTTTCTCTTCTTTCACATTCAATGTGGTAGGAATTATATTGAGGTCTTTAATTCATTTGGAGTTGAGATTTGTGCATGGAGATAGATATGGATCTATTTTCATTCTTCTACATGTTGACATCCAGTTATGCCAATATCATTTGTTGAAGGTACTTTCTTTTTCCATTGTATAATTTTAGTTTCATTGTCAAAAATCAGGTGTTTATAGATGTGTGAATTAATATCTGGGCCATTGCTTTGATTCCATTGGTCAAACTCTGCTTTTATGCCAGTACCAAGCTGTTTTCATTAATGTAGCTCTATAATAGACATAGTGTGATGTCAGGAATGGTGATGCCTCCAGAGGTTCCTTTATTGTACAAGGTTGTTTTAGATACCATGTGTTTTTTCTTTCAAGGTCTGCGAAGAATTGTGTTAGGATTTTGATGGGGATTGCATTGAATATATAGATTGCTTTTGTTAGGATTGCCATTTTTACTACGTTGATCCTACATATCCAAGAGCATGGGAGATCTTTCTATTTTATGGTATCTTCTTCAATTTCTTTCTTCAAAGACTTAAAGTTTTGTCAAATAGGTCTTTTATTAATTTGGTTAGTGTTATGTCAAGATATTTTATGTTATTTGTGGCTTTTGTGAAAGGTGATGTTTCTTTGATTTCCCTCTCAGCTCCTTTATCATTTGTCTATAGGAGGGCTCCTGATTTTCTGGAGTTGATCTTGTATCCTGCCACATCCTGAAGGTATTAATCAGCTGTAGGAGTTCTCTAGTACAGTTTGTGGTTACTTATTTATATTATCCTATAAATATCTGCAAATAACAAAACTTTGACTTTTTCTTTTCCAATTTAAATCCCCTTGATCTCCTTTTGTTTTCTTATTGCTATAATCAAAACTTCAAGAACTATATTGAAGAGATATGGAGATGGTGGACAGCCTTGTCTTGTTGCTGATTTTAGTGGAATTGCATTGAATGTCTCTCCATTTAACTTGATATTGGCTGTTGGATTGCTGTATTATATATATATATATTCCTTTTATCCCTGATCTCTCCAAGATCTTTATCATGAAGCAGTGTTGGATTTTTTCTAATGGTTTTTCAGCATCTAATGAAATGATCATATTTTCTTTTCTGTCAGTTTATTTTTATCATTGCTGCTGGAACTCCTTCCACTCCTTCATCTAATATCCTTTAAGATACCAGCCCACTGGGGCATGTTCTCCTATACTTTAAAAGCAGCGTGAACCGGGCGACCTTTCTGGTGTGGGATTGTTTTGTGGCTTCATATGATGGATAACATTTATAGATTTTTATGTGTTGAACTAGCCCTGCATCTCTGGGATGAAGCCAACTTGATACTGATGTATGCTTTTTTTAAAATATGTTCTTGGATTCACTTTGCAGTATTTTATTGAGAATTTTTCATGCATATTCATGAGTGAGATTGGTCTGTAATTATGTAATTCTCTTTCTCTGTTAGTCTTTGTGTGACTTTGGTAGCAAGGTAACTGTAACCTAAAAGGAGTTTGGCAAAATTCCTTCTGTTTCTATTATGTTGAGCACTTTGAGGAATATAGGTATCAGCTCTTCTTGGATGTTCTGGTAGAATTCTGCAATAACACCATCCAGCAATGAGCCTTTTTTGTTTGGAAGATTTTTGATGACAGCTTCTATTTCCTTGCATTTTATAGGTCTCTTTAAATTGCTTGCCTGCTCTTGATTTAATTTTGGTATATGGCATCTGTATAGAAAATTGTCCATTTTTTTAAGTTTTCCAATTTTGTAGAGTACTTGTTTTTGTAGTATGCCCTAATTATTCTCTGAATTTCCTTAGTGTCTCTTGTTATGTCCCCCTTTTCATTTCTGATTTTGTTAATTTGGATGCTTTCCCTCTGCCTTTTTTTATTAGTTTGGATTAGGGTTTGTCTATCTTGTTGATTTTTTCAAAGAACCAGATCAAATTATTTCACTGATTATTTCTTTGTTTTCTGTGTTGCTATTTGTTTGATTCCAGCTTCCAGTTTGATTATTTACTATCTTCTACTCCTCCTGGGTGAGTCAACTTCTTTTTGTTCTAGAGTGTTCAGGTGTACTATTAAGTAACTAATGTGAGCTTTTTCCATTTTCCTTATTTGAGCACTTACTGTTATAAAATTCTCTCTTAGCCCTGCTTTCATAGTGTCCCATTGGTTTGGATATGTTGTGCATTACTTTTTCTTGAATTCTAGGAAGTCTTTAATATCTTTCATTATTTCTTCCTTGGCCCAGGGTTATTCAGTAGTTGGCTGTTCAATTTTCATGAGTTTGCAGGCTTTCTGAAGGTAGTATTGTTGTGAACTTCTAACGTTAATCCATGGGGATCCATTAAGACATAGGGTTTTACTCCGATTTTTTGTATCTGTGGAGATTCACTTTGCTACCTAGTATGTGAGCAATTTCAGAGAAGTTTGCACAAGGTGCTGATAAAAACATATATTTTTTGTGTTTGGGTGGAATGTTCTAAATATGTCTTTTAAGTCCATTTGATTCATGACATTTGTTAGTTCTCTTATTTCTTTGTTAAGTTTCTGTCTTGTTGACCTGTTCATTGGTGAGAGTGCAGTGTTGAATTATCCTACTATTAGTGTGTGGGGTTTGTGTGAGATTTAAGTTTTAGTAATGTTTCTTTTACATATATGTATTAGGGGCATAGTTGCTAAGGATTGAGGCTCCATCATGATGAATTGTTCCTATTACAAGTATAAAGTATTCCTCTAATCTCTTCTGATTGATTTTAGTTTGTAATCTAATTTGTTAGATATTAGGATAGCTACACTTGCTTGTTTCTTAGGTCCATTTGATTCGAAAACCTTTTCCCAATCCTTTATTCTGAGGTAGTGTCTGTCTTTGAGGTTGAGGTATGTTTCTTGTATACATCAGAAGATTGAATCCTGTTTTCATATTTATTCTCTTAGCTTGTGTCTTTTTATAGGTGAGTTGAGATCACTGATATTAAGAGATATTAATGGCCAGTAGTTTTTCATTCCTGCTACTTTTTAGTAGTAGTTTTTATGTGTTTCCCTTCTTTGGGTTATGCTGGCAGGGGTTATCTTTTACCTGTGTTTTTGTGGGTGCAGTTAGCTTCCTAGGGTTGGAGTTTTCCTTCTAGTACTTTCTGTAAGGCTGAGTTTGTGGATACATATTGTTTAAACCTGTTCTTGTCATGGAATATCTTGTTTCCTCTGTTGATGATAATTGAAAGCTTTGCTGGGTATAGTAATTTGGGCTTGCATCCATGGTCTCTTAGTGTCCACAATCAGCCGAGGACCTTCTAACTTTCATGGCTTCCATTGAGAAGTCGGATTTCTGATAGATCTAACTTTATGCTACTTGACCTTTTTCCTTTGTAGCTCTTAAATTCTTTCTTTATTCTGTATATTTTGCGTTTTGATTATTATATGGTAAGGGGACTTTTTTTTGATCCAGCCTATTTGGTGTTCTGTAAGCTTCTGTACCTTAATAAGGATGTCCTTCTTTAGGTTGGGAAAAATTTTTACTATTATTTTGTTGAATATATTTTCGGTGCCTCTGAGATGGAGTTCTTCTCCTTCTACCTCTACTATTCTTAGGTTTGATTTTTTTGTGGTGTCCCAGATTTCTTGGAGGTTTTATGTTAAAACTTTGTTGGATTTAATGTTTTCTTTGACCAAAGACTCTATTTCCTTTATACTATCATCAGCAACTGAGATTCTTTCTTCTATATCTTGTATTCTATTGGCTATATTTGTCTCTGTAGTTTCTATTTGTTTACCCAGATTTTTTATATCAAGAATTCCCTTGGTTTGTGTTTTCTTTAATACCTCTATTTCAGTCATCAAGTCGTGAACTGTATGCTTCACCTATTTGATTTATCTTGTTTTTCGGGGGGGTTGTTCTTTGAGGGATTTATTAATTTCTTTATTTTTTTGTCTTTTTCTCCATTTCTTTAAGGTAGTTTTTCATTTTCTTTAAAGTTCTCCATCATTTTCATAAAGTTATGTTTAAAGTCATGTCTTCTGCTTCTTTGTTAGGACAATCAAGTCATCCACTTATGTGATCACTGGGTTCTGGTGTTACCATGTTGCTTTTTATATTGCTGGATGAATTCTTGCATTGGTGCCTACCCATCTTTTCTTTCAAATGAGGCCAGCTGCATTTTTATGCACTGATCCAATCCTTGCAGTGACTGTTTGAGTTTTGGGGAGATTTTCTTGGTCTGCTCTGTACTGTCAATGTCTGTATTTGAGGAGGCCTCTGAGTTCTCTACAAGCCAGCTCTCTTGGTCTTCTCTCCTAGTTTGTTCTCTTGGGCCCCTCAGGGTTGTAGTAAGCTTTTGGTCCCCTCAATATTGCAGCAAGCTCTTAGCTCTTAGGTGGTGTGGGACTAGTAGCTTGGAGGGGCAGGTGAATTGGGTTGGCTTTGAGGGTGACCCACCTCCAGGAAACTCTCCTGCTGGCTGGCTAGAAAAGCCGCAGGACTTGGAGGAGGGGCTCAGGGTTTTGTCCTACTGAGGAGGTTATAAGAATGGGATTTCCCCCTATGTGGCTGTTGACTTACCTTTTAAGTCCTCTCAGTATGGGAGCAAGATGTGTTTCAAGTTTATCACTTACTAAAAAAGCTGTAATATTATTATAGATAATGTAATCATATCTTCTTTTTGGGACAAAGAAAACATTTATAATGGAATCCCAGAGGCTATGCTGTGTTCTCTTAAAAATAAAAAAATCCATTGATACATACAAAAAGACACTTTAAAAGTTTTGTTTCTGAAATTATCAAATAATTCACTCTCCTGCCCCCAAATATTTTATTTCTTCTACAACATGCTTTTGTACCTAATGAGCACATGGTGCCTTGCAACTTCATGTTTAAAATAATACTCTTCCATATATAATGTCTTTAAGTTTCAGTGAAAACAAACCATTTTAATATGAATATTTGAGGGTTGAATATATAGCCCAAAGGCTAAGCAGTGTCACAACATTCAAAGGTACTAATCTGTAGCAACACATAAGAGATAGAGAGAGAGACAGATACAGGGAGAGAGAAATAAATTTTTGACATTAAGGCAAAAAGAAAATAAAATTTTCTTGAACTCAAATTCTCACTTTTTTCAAGGTTTTTAAAGAACATAGATACTTTTGCCTTCCTCATAAGAAAAATAATTGAAACACAAAAACAACCATAATTATGGAAAAAGAGGTGGAATTAAAATAAAAGATGAAAATTAGAAAAGATTAAAAATAGAACAACAATTATCTACTCATCTTAGAGTTAATATGTCTATAAACAGGTCTCTTATAGAAACAGCTTCATTTACTCTTTTCAGAGTATATGATGGTTGGAACTTACAACCATACAATAATGGCTGTGTAGAACATGAATCTAAGAAAGCCATGTTTTTCTATTATTGGCACATAATAAATATTCACTCAGTGGCATGATGTTAACATTTTATTGTTGCTCCAATTCTATTGTTTTTATTAATGAGCAGGAGCTTCAGTTACTTCTTTTTTATAAGCTTTAAGGACTTACCTGATGCAATAGTTACATGTTTATTTGGGTGGAGTAAAGTCTCACTGTGTAGACTATGAACTGGGATTCAGTTCATAGACTAGGCTGGCCTTGAATTTGCAGAAATGTGCCTTCCTCTAAAAACTCAGTCCTGGGATTAAAGGTGTGTAGCATAGCACATACCTGGTTTCTGTATCACTTTAAAGGTCAAAGACAACTCGGAATCTGTTTTTTCCTCTCTCTCTTCAATATGGTGATGTTTGGCTTCAGATGGGATACAGAAAAGATGTGAGCAAAACATACAAAATGGTTGCATGATTGATTCCTACTTAGAATCCATATCTTTACAATGGATGGCTGAAGAAGCTATTTGGCAAAACTAGAATAAGTGTATTTTGTAGATGAAATATTTATGGCCAATATATGACTATATAAATTCTCAGAACTAAAAATTGTGTGACTGGCTCTTCTTTTTGAGACAATTTTAAGAAAGGCAAAATTACTGTGATGCTATTTGGTTGAGGCGATAAGATAGAAAAGAGTGGCAAATCACCTCTGGGGCATTAAATGCTAGAGGTAAGAGCTGATCCGTGCAATAAGAGTTGTATCAAGATATTGCATCTCTGCAGAGCAAGAGAGGGAGGGAATGCTGTGTGACAGCACATAGATGAAACTCATAGATGACTATGACATATCAAAAAAATGATTCAAATTTCCGACTTGGCAAACGAGCATTTTCTTAGACTTTCAGATGAGAATAAAAATGTGGAGTTACTGAGTGGAAAGAGGAAGATTCAATGATAGCTAAGTAACCTAAAAATTCCATGCCATCATAGATAAGGGCTTCATAGAATCTGTATCAGAGTCCTGCATCAAATTAACGTTCCATCTCCTACACACTCTAGCAACCCTTCATCAAACCATATAAATTGGAGAAAGGACTACAAGCCAGAGATTTAGTTGGATTCCTAGATGATAGACTGATGAGCCTTCCTTCCACTTCTGGTGTAAAGTAAGAACAACTCCACCACCATTACCGTAAGTCCAGCTTTCATTGTTTTTCTTTTTTTTTCTGCTTAGTTCATCACCTTGACCTGGGGGCCAAACATTTTTTTTGGGGGGCGGGTGCTGTTTTAAGACAGGGTTTATCCGTACCTTTGGAGCCTTTCCTGGAGCCAGCTCTTGTAGACCAGGCAAGCCTCAAACTCACAGACCTCTGCCTGCCTCAGCCTCCCAAGTGCTGGAATTAAAGGTGTGCACTACCTCCATCCAGCTGCATTCTGTAGGGCCAAGCATACCAACCTCTCTGGTGTCATGGAGATGATCACATTATCTCTGAAGGCAGAAGAAATGCTACAGTTGGTGTAGTGCAAAGGAAATTCTAGTAGCATATATTTTCATCTCATTTTGGGCAACACAGTGTTAGAGTGACATATTTACATTGTACATAAAAGTGAGTAGATGGCACTGAATATAGAACATTGGTAACTTAAATATATCTGGGATTACCCTCTAGTCCGAATCATAGATGTGTGATAGGTGCTGCATACACCTTACAACCTGAATTATAAGAGTTAGTGGGAATCTATGAAAAAATGTTTATATGAATCATTTTCCTATTTTAAATATTTATTATTCTGCGATAGACATAAAGACCAGAAGAAACTACTTTTTGTGGGACACTGATATTCCAAATGATGCTTTCTTATTAGTAGGCTAACACTAAATGCCTTTTCTTCCTTCTTTCTTCCTTCCTTCCTATTTTCTTATTTCTTCCTTAACTCTTCCTTTATTTTTTCTTTCTCTTCTTTTCCTACATTCCTTCTCATTAGCCTCTCCTTTTACTTCTTTACTGTTATCCATGGTTTTCTTTTCCACCAAAACAATTTCCTGCCAAAATCTGTGAGAATTCTTAACTATCAGGAATCACATCCCAGAGAGTTCACTTTTCTCCTTAAGCCCCTGACGTAGATCAGTTTCCCTAGAAGATATGAAACCCATTTTTAAAAAGCAAGGAAAATTATGGTACAACTTACATCTCGAAGGAAATAAAATGCTAACGTGTCTATGTGGGCTAACATGAGGCTCCATTCTTATAAGAATCTTGCTTAGAAACAAACATGGTATGGTTGACTAAGATAATGTAGATATGTCTTGTGTAAAGCCCTAACCTTGTACATTAAAAACTCATAAGAAAATATATTACTAAAACTTCATTCTCACTACTTGAAAAATCACTATCCCCCACAATCCCTTGGTACATTCCTACAGCCCTTCTCACCCCCAAAACACAGCAGCTGCCTAGAAAGGAATTTTCAGACAGCTGCTGGGAATGTTTTTCAAACACAGAGAAATTCAGGTTGAAAAGTTCAGAGGAAAAGTTTCCGAGTTTCAGAAAGCAGTGGCAGTTACATTCATGATAGTCATAAACAGATGACTTTGGTCATTTTTAATTAAATTATTTGTTTTCTGAGCATGTTTTTTGGGGGGTCCGTATAGATTATTGATGTCAACCCTTAGTTGGAGTAAGGAATTTGCAAATATTTAAGCCCTCTTGTAAGTTGTTTGTCAATTCTGCATTTTTCTTTTATTTTTATAGTTTATTATAACCTGTCTGTTAAAAACTATACTGCCTGCATCTTTGCAGACTACATATTTTTTAACTATATACCAATGTCTTGAACTGTTCCAATGAAAGCAGTACTGTAATCTGAGGACTTACCCATTTTCTATGACAGACCCTACTGCCACTAAGGAAAGTTTTGTACTGATGTCTCTTTGTTGATTCAGTGAAAGAATTTCCTGACTTCCTTGACTTAAGAAGTATGGCAGACTTTTAATATTAAAATGATAAAAGTACAAATAAAATCATGTGGAAGAAGAAAATCATAGAAGTAGAAGATAAAAAATAATTTAGATTACTAGTAGAAAAATTAATGTAAGAAAGTGGCATAATTTGAAGAATCCTTCAGAAACTGTTGAAGCTCTTTGTTCTTATTTTGCCTGTGGTTAGAAATATAAATAAGATATTTTATATTTTTTGATGTTATTGCAAACAATATTGATTTTCTTATTTCTATCTCAGTTTATTTATTGTTTATATATAGAAGTGTTACTGACTTTTTGAGCTATTCTTGTATCCAGTACTTGACTAAATGTGTTTTTCAGCTGTGGGAGTTCCCTGGTAGAGTTTTTGGAATTGCTTATGAATATTATCATATCATATGCAAATAATAAAACTTTGACTTCTTCTTTTCCAATTTGTATCCCTTTGATTTCCTTTAGTTTTCTTATTACAAAGCCTTCCAGAATAAGGGAAATAGAAGAGATTTCATGAAAGGACTCAGAGTGGGCAGGGATGGGAACATGATCAAACAGATTTTAGAGGGGTTAGAGGAAAGAGTGCTGAAAGAGACCAATGGAAATGGGGGGTATTCCAGGGTCAGATAAAAACCTAATGCAAGGGAATCTCCCAAGAAAGAACAAGGGTGGCCCCCAGCTTTGACTACTATCAAAAGCAGATAAGTAACTTGAACTGACCATCCTCTGTGACCAGATTGGTACCTATCCCAACTCTTACCAGAGAAGCATCATCTACAGCCAATGGAAACAGATGGAGACACACAATCCAATATTAGGCAGAGTTTGAGGAATCCTGCAAATGAGGAGGAAAAAGAATTATAGAAGCCAGAGGCATCAAGGACACCAATAGAAAACTCATAGAATCAACTAACCTGGGATCATAGGAATCAGAGAGTTGGAACCAACAACCAAAGAGCCTGCATGGAACTAACCTAGAGTCTCAATATATATGTTACTATTATGTAGCATGGTCTTTTGTAGGACTCCTAACAATGGGAACAGGGATGGTCTCTGAGTCTCTTACAGATTTCTGTGACCTTACTCCTCACAGTGAATCACCTTATCCAGCATTAATATATGGGGGGGTTAGTCTTACTGCAACCTGATATAGTATGTTTCTATATATATATATATATATATATATTCATGAGAGATCAGCTCTTTCCTAAACAAAAATGAAGAATAAGGAGTGGATTTAGGGGTAGGAACGGGGGTGGGGGATGGAGAAGAGGAACTGGGAGAAGAGGAGGGAGGAAAGTCTGTGTCTGGGATATAAAATATATAAATAAATAAGTCTATTTTAAAAAACTCTTTAAGTGTATGTAAATATCATGTGTGTGTGTGAGAGAGAGAGAGAGAAAGAGAGAGAGGATATTTACATATATGAGTATTTCCTAGCTTCTTTGTAAATATTTTAAAGATAATCACATTATTCTTCTCTTCCTTTTCCTCTCTCCAATTCTTCCCATATACCCTACCTTGCTCTCTTTCAAATTTATGAACTTTATGGTTAGTTGTTATTATATACATGTGTGTATGTTTGCACATATTTACATGTAAATATATAAATAGTATATTCTTGTCTATATACTGTTGCTCATATGATTGATTTCAGGGCTGGCCATTTAGTATAGGGTCAGTTTTTATCTATTGAGAGGAAGATTATTCCTCCAAATCTCTTTATTTCTTAACTCCTGTAATTTTTATGTAGGGTTTAGGTCATATGGATTTTATCCTAACTATGTTACCATGTCTTTTGTTGTTTTCTGTAGCTGTAAGTTTTTCTCCTGTGTAACAGTTCCTGAGTAACCACTCTGAGGCTTACTATTAACTACAAACTGTTTTGCCTATTAGCTCAGACATACTATTAACTAGCTCTTACAACTTATATAAACTCATTTCTATTATTATTTATTTTACAATTAGGCTTATGGCTTCTTACTTTACATCTTGCTTCTCCAGGAGCTGCTAGTACCTCTTGTTTTTCCTTTTATCTTTGCTTGTTTTTTTTTTTGCCTGGCTCTATTCTGCATGGCTATTGGCCAAATCAACTTCTTTATTAACCAATGGTAATAAAACATATTCACAGCATACAGAAGGGCATCCCACATTAGTTTTCTTTGTTCATCTCATGTCTAGGCAGTCATGGCGGTGACATATGGGTAGCTTCTGACATTCCTAGGAGAAAATGTCACAGCAAACCCCCTTTTTCTCTGTTGCTTTCAATATTTGTTTCTTCTTCACAATGAACTCTGAGCTTTCAACAAAGGAGCTGTGTTTTACAAGTATCAGTTGGGACTGGGCACTACAGCTTTCATTTCATTGGCTATTTGTTTCTATAACTCCCACCATATATTACACAGAGAAGTTTCTTTGCTGAAGGGTGAGGATTAGTTTCAAAAAGTAGTTTTGTTAGTACAAATCAGAGAAAATTTCTTACAAAATGTTAAAATTCTTGTTTACTGATCAAGGTAATTCTTTATGCTATGTAAGTTCAAAGGATTTTATTATTAAGTAAAAAGTTTATGAACTCATATCATGATATATAAAATTATTTGATTTTGTTTCTCATAGTAGAAACATAGTTATGAAAATACATTTTCAATTGGATGAAATGGTTGTTTCCTGATGATAGAACTGATAAAAATATATTTATTTTCTTTTAAGCTTTTCTGTTATTCTTAAGAATCATGTTTGCAAAACACCTTAGAAAGGATTTCAGGTAAAAGACAAGAAGAACAACGAAAGACCTCTATAGCAGTAACCCAGGGTCCCCTTGATTTTTCTACTTCACTGGATTAAACAGAGTGGAGGTGGTGCATTTGGAAGTGATTGCTGGAGGTTACAAGAGAGTGGAACAGTAATGAGAAGGGAATGTGAGTAAATTCAATCATTACTTTTGGCCAAGAAAACTCAGCTCATTGCAGCCACTCTGAGAAGCTATGCTGAAATACACTGGAAAATAATTTTGACACTGAAGGATGAGGATGTTGTGTTTTTTCTCAACCAGTTTTCATCCTTCATTGATTCTGGTCACTCTAGGCATTAATATTCTCTTCCAATCTCTGTACCAGAGAAGATCCGCAGATGAATGGTGGGCAATTTTCTAACACTAACATAGTGTTCTCCACAATCTGGCAGCAGGCCTCCAGTTTATAACTAGATATGTTATTTAAAAGGGCAACCATTCCTGCATCAGGAAATGAAGGGGGAGAATAACAGCTGATTCTGGCTGCCATTTTTATTGCTAGATAATTACAAGAATTTTCTTAAAGCTTACCTTTCTGGCTCCTATGATCCTCTTTTCTGAAATATCGGAAGTAATATCTACACTGTTGTTCACTGTCCCTCTAAAATCAGAATTCAACAGGGGGCCCATGGAAACACCAAACACAATCATGTTTTGGTAACATGAAAACAAACTAAAACATATCCTGTGTCTTCAAATATTTTACCTACTAGGGATAGAGAACACGGGATACAACATTAAAAATAACTCAACAGAAACAATGTTACTTCACATCACTCAGATTTATTAGAATTGCCTTATTTATATAGTTTCTGACAATGAGAAGAGAGGACTATTAATGCAGGCCCCAAATATTTTTGTTATCATTCCAACAGAGTACCATCTGTGGCTTACACTTTTGAGTATATATTTAAAAGAATAATTAAAGGTTGGTAAGATGCTTTTGGAGGTTTTAGGAGATATGGCATTGCAAAAAGACATATGCCACTTGTGACTGGCCTTTCAGGTTTCAGAAGACCAAACCATTGCCAGTTAATGAACTCTCTGTGCCTCCTGGTTATGGATTTTAATGTAAGCTCTCAATTACTGCTCAAGTGGCATGCTGCCATTCTTCCTTACTTCATAGTCATGGACTCATACTCTTGAACTGTGTAAGCCCCAATAAGCTCTTTTTTTTCCCATAAGAGGCCTTAATCATGGTGCTTTGACATAACCATAAAAAAGTAAACAAGACATCAACATTTAAAAGTTCTAGATCATCTGTGGGGAAATGGGATCATCGTTGATATATTTTGCTATTGTTAAAAGGGAGGAAAGAAAGAAATAAAGAGGAGGTAAGAGGAATGAAAAAAAGGAAGGAGGGTAGAGAAGCAAGGAATGAAAGAAGAAAGAGGGGGTGAAGGTAGTTTAGCAGTTAAGAGTACACATTTCTGCTGCAGGGGACATTAGTTACAACCTCAGTACCCGTGTCTAGTGGGCTATAGCTACTTATAATGCCTGCAACAGGTGATCTGTTGGCTGTGACTCTCAGACAGATAAACACACAAGCAAGCATGCATATACATGTTATGTATATTATAAATATGAGGTATCTTGCATATGACATTCATACATATAACACATATGAGAGAGACTGAGATCTGAGATTCTGGGAATAGAATTTCTAGTATCACTGCATCTAGGCGTAACAATATTAGTTACATTTATTCCCAATAGAGGGAGAGGATGACCCTCCCTTATTTGAAGAAGCATTCATCTCCCTTCCCTCTGGGAGTCTGTATATTGGAAGCCCTTCCTAAATCACCCCTCAAGCTCCCCTTTATACACACAACCACACTCACCAAGTCGAGACTCAGTTCATCTTTCAGAACTGGCTGGCTGCCAATGATGTTTTGAACTGCGAAAATCAGAGAAGTGCTTGATAGCTTGATAGTTTTTATATAGCTGGGTTTGATACCAAAAGCTTTTGAGTGTAGATGTCAGGGAAACAGAGCTGCAGCTCACAAAGAAAGAAAAGTACTAGTAAAAGAAGTCCCCATAGATGAGGAGTGAGTAATCTGGGAAATTCTCAGATGAACTTTCCTTTTGCTTCTCAGTGAGTTACCAAGGATGCCTGATTAATTAAGGTTCAGGACCAAAAAGTGAATCTGTCATCAAGCTGTCATTACTCTTGTGTGCCTTACAAATTGCTCCCATAAACCATCCCCAAATCTCTTCATCTCTCACTTCCCTCCTTGGGGAACTTTACAGATTGGACTGTTATATTAGCCTGCAGTTTTCCTTTGAGAGAAGGAAAATTTGGTGTAAGCTTCAATTTTCAAGTATTTATGAAAGCGAGCTTTGGTAGAGAATCAAATAAGAATATGACCATGTTTTTAAATTAAATTAACAAAAAGTTTTATTGTTGTTGTATGGTCTTAGAGGAGTAGGGGAAAAGGCAGAAAGAAATGCAGAGACAGTAATCCTGCCAAGTTTATACAATAAATAGGTATCAATTCTTATTATGTAGGGTAATTTCTTTCCTGAAGCCGCTAACACAAAGCAGGCATCAATTCTTATTATTTAGGATAATTTCACTCCTGAAGCTGCTAACACAAAGCATCAAGAGGTCAGGCTTTGCTCCCCCCTCTTCAAAGATCACATCATCTGCACAGCCTCGGCATTTGGTTCGTGCATATTTACCAAAGCAACTTTAAAATGAAAAGGGGTTGGGGGAAAGCCTAGGCAAGTATGAATAAATGAATTTATACCAAATAACTTAGAGTATTCCTTTGTCTTTGGTACTTTAACAAAGCAAGGACAAAGTTCATGGAGTCAGGTTTACATAGCATAGAACAACGTCAATTCAAAATAATTGGAATTTATTACCATAAACTAAATATAAAGCAAGGCCCTTTTAACTCTCTTCTTTGCTTCACTTTTGATTTAGGTAATCCTATCAAATTTTAAGAAGAGATCCGATGGTTTGTAAATTCCGAAAATTCCTGGACTAATTTTGAAAACTGGATTTCATCTGTATTACTTGAGTTTTGTCTCTAAGGCAGCAACCATCCTTGCCTACCTTATTTTCAGAGCATTAATTTTTATAAGCATTTTGTGAGACATTTTAATTTTTCTGGAATTTTCTGATCTTTCTCCACCTTTCTGTAGCTGAGTGGCTGGATTTGAGAAATAGTATTTAATTAAATACTTTGATTTTCATGACATGGATGGGTTGCACTGTATCCCTCCATTGATTTTTTTTTATATTCAGTCTGTGAGCTTTGCTCTGCTTCACAGCTTCACTAGTCAGAAATGTAGTATTTGTGGAGAATGAAGCTAAAGGGAGCTATCAGGGCAGACTGTAATGCAAACTCCCTTAGGTATGTACAAAACATGGAAACTTGAATAACAGACATGTATAAAGAGGCCATAATATGCAACATATGACACTCAGGGGACGTCTTCCCTCACTGCTCTCTGAAGTAAGCAATCCAGCTTCCTCTTGAATTTGGGTTTCTGTTACCCAGTCTTGTGGATAATAAGCTCTTGAGAGGACTACCCAAATTGGATAGGCTTTTACAATCTTCTTGGCAAACTGACTCATTTAGTTGTTGATTCCCCCAGATAACCTGGAGAAGGTTGTTTCTTATCTTTGGAGCAAACCTGCTCTTATCTATAGGACTCAGTTTGTTTTAATACTATGTAAAAATAATCATCCTTGCTCAATCTATTTTGGAAAAAGTCACAGAATTCTAGCATGCGGTTATAGAGAAGGGTATAAACTATTGCTGCAGATACAGTATATGAGGCAAGTGTCAATTGGTTGTTGAAATAGTTATCATATTAATGTTTAAGTATGTAGGATTTTATTTTATTTCATTTTATGTTCTAGAGACTAGGTCAGATGCCAGAGAAATAATCCAGGTAGATAAATAAAGACCTCAAACAGAGTTTGCATGATTGCAAAACAGGTTTAGTATGTAACTCTGGCCATACCCATATGCCACCACTTGGGAGACTGAGTAATATGTGCCTGCTTAGTGAGTACAAAAATGCTTAGTTTTCTCAAAACAAATCAAAATACAAAATAGTATTCCCTGAATATTCAAACATTGTAGTAAAGCAGAAAGTTATCATAAATGTAACTTGAAAGTAATGCTTTGCTTTAAAGAGTTAAAGCACTACATTCTAACATGACTGCCATCTAATTTACATGCAATTGTATATAGGTTCCTGGGGTCTATATTCCAAAGGTAATAATGTTGTGTTTATGCTTACTGAAACTCATACCCATGTTTTAGGCTCCTACTGTTTGCTATTCATCAAATGGACAAACCCACCATAGGAAAAAGATAATTACTTTTTTGTTTGTTTTAAGAGAAGTGTCTCATACATCTTTGGCTATCTTGAAACTAACTGTTGAGCTAAGGCTAGACTTAAATATTCTTGCTTCTAATTAATAAATGCCAGATTGTCAGGCATCATTGTGCCCCATATTTTTACTGTAAGTGAGGAGAATCACACAAGAGCAGAAACAGTTGCAGGTGGACCAAGTATAAGCAGAAAGGTATAACAGAGGTAGGGAGAGGTGTTGCAATAGCAAAGAAATAATTTAGAGCCAGACTAATTATGGATGTCCTCATGTTTCTCTTCCCATTAAAAGTATATTTTCCCTAATGTCTTAAACACAGTCCGTATCTTTCTAAATATCAGTTACAGATTGTTCACACAGAATGTTGTAGACAGCTTAACATTCCCCTGCTTTGAATGCTTTGGTATTTGTGCATTCTGTTTCTTGATGTGTTATAAAATTTTCAAAAAGAAAATAATATTTCAGTACCTTAAGAATTAATAAAATATATTATCCATATAATCATGAGGAAGACATTATATATTTTAAAATTAAATATTTTAAGCATTTTTGGCACCAGTATAATCTACTAATCAGCAGCACATTGTAAAGCAAGTTTCTTCTGTATCATATCCCTAGGAAACTGACATAAGAGTTAGCTTATAAGTTGAGACACACTACTAAAGATTAATCCTAGGGCACTTAATTTTAGAAAAGAGGCTAACTAGAGAAGAACCCACATAATACCAAGAAGGCAACCCTCACGCCCCCCCCATCTAAACAGGACCTGATTAGAGTGGAGGAAGAGGAGGTTGGGACATTTCTGTTCCAAGGTAAAATGCTGCAGCTCATTACTGCTCCTCCCAGCTCTCAGTTTAATTTCCTCCTAACATTGATAAATGCTGACTTTAGTTCTCAACCCACTTGCCAATACTGAAACAGCTTGAATGCTTTCAACTGTCATGTTAACTCAGCCAAACTGTCATTTGATGAACCTTTGCAAATTCACTTTGTATTGAGCTGGTAACATCTGACTAATTTCTACTAATATTGCAGAGCTGCTATAACCACTTCGGCAGAGCACATTAGCCTTGTTTAACTGGCATCATAAATAATAAATTTAAACTGCTGGGAATTGGCTTGTATTCCATATTGCTTTTGGATGTGTTCTTGGAACCAGGTACACCATTTCACACTAATGATTCTGCTAAGCCCACAGGCTTTTGTCTGTTATTTTTATATGTCTTCAGCAAATATTTTAAAGAAATAATGCATGAGATGCTCCTTTCCCATATCATCTCTCCTCAAAACTTATCTGTTAGAAATAATGATGATGATGATGATGATGATGATAATGATAATGATAATAATAATAATAATAAATCATGTAATTAGGTAACAGTTCTCTGGCAGGTCATAAGAATCTAGTACTACGGCAGTCTTTTAAATTCTCTTTGATGCTTTTCCACTCTACCTCATTTTGTTACTGAGTATTAGAGTCTGTCCAGGTACAGGAAATTCACAGGTAGGTTAAGAAGCATAATAAAGACAAAGATTAATGGAGATCACAAAAAATATATTGTATCCAACAATTTATCAACTCTGAATTTATGTACTTACTGACACATCAAAGGAGAGCCTGTCAACTTTTGCTTTAGGGTATGCTGGGTGTAATTCTGCAAATGCCCTGTAGGGGCACAGGGAATATTATTAGCCTTCTGAAATGGCTGCAGCATAAGAATAATTAATGGGCACTGGATGTGCCCTGGGGCCTAGGGCTTAGAGACCCGAGCAGTCCACTGGAGAGAGCAGTCACTTAACTCTGCGTCTGCTTAGTGCAGGTGGTACCTATGCCTCCTGGGGTTTTGATGCTCTGAGGGATGGTTGGCGCTGAGTGGGGGGCTGGGGACTGGCGTGTTAGCTGAGTTAGGGTGTAGAGTGGGTCTTATAGGGTACAGAGTCCAGTGGGGGATGGAGGAGTTGGAAATGCCCACCAGCAGGAGATTTACCTAATGAACTGCTGCTGGGGCTTCAGTGGGAGGGGTGGAGCATGGAATATGCCCTGGGGCTTAGGTTCAAGAGACCTACAGTCCAATCTGGAGACCAGTCACTACCTTTTTCTAATTGGATGCAAGTGGTGTCTGTGTCTCTGGGGGCTGCCAATGCCTTGGCGGATGAAGACGTGGGTGGAGGGGAGGGGAGTGGGTGGAGAAAGGGATGATGTTGGTAGAGTGGCTTGCACTCACCACACCTGCCCCATATCCTGTCTGTAGATAGTCGGTTATAGCTTTCTGAATCTGAAGTCATCTCAGTGGTCCCCATTCAGCCACCTGGGGGCTTAATCAGGAGCTAAACAAGGCCAACACCAATAGACATACTAATGTGGAAGGAGGAAAGCTTGGTATGCTTCAACACTAACAAAACTACAGACATCTAAGGAATTCTGGCAGTTGGAAAAACAGTCTTCCCACAGAAGAACACATTTGTTGGTATTCCAATATGAAATGAAAACATACATATACATATATATATATATATAAAACATAAATACTAAATAGATTATATTTAGATATTTAAGAGTATATATGTATAATATAAACACACATATACATACATACACACATGTGCAAAAGTAAAACAAGCCATTAATTTGAAAGAGAGTAAAGTTTTAGTGGAGTAAATGGGAGAGACTGGAGGAAGAAAGGAAAAGCAACAAATGATACAATTATTTTATAATCTCAAAGGAATTAAAAGGCTATTTTCAGAAGGTCATTTTCAAATCTCAAACTCCTCCAAGAAAAAGTAACTGCCTAAACAGGAATCCAGTGTAGAGAATTTTTAAAAAGTGTGATAAGGACGCAGAAGTGTACCTCTCTGTAATTAATGGCTTCCTGCATGGGTGCAGGAGTGTTATAGGAAATCCTTCAGCATGTAGCCTTTAAGATACCAGTCCACTTGGGCATGTCATCTTATAGCATAAATGCCAACATAAATTGCATGCTCGCTCTTTCTCTCCCAGCTTTTGGATTTGGCTCCTGTTCTCTGCTCTTGCAGAGGACTGTGATCTGTGAGTCTACCCCTAAATAAATAACCCTTTATTATCTGCAATTCTGAGCTAGTGTGAGATTGTTTTATAACTTCCATTTTCTACTGGCTGTTGCCCACATGAATCCCAAATCCACACCTATGGGGATAGGTCAAAAAAAGACCCTAAAGGTCCTCAACCTAGACGGTCTCCCACCCCCACTCACCTGGCTTGACTTCACCTACTACACAGCCACAATGAAGCCATCTACCTTGCAGTGACTTGTCAATTTTCCAGGCTCATGCAAGGTCTCCCTCCCCCTCCATGCCTGCTGCTTTCCCTACCACAGCTTTCGGTTTGTGGTTTCTATTTCAAGCTCTGTGCTCCTTGTTCCATGTGTGGAATTTATTTAATTGCTCTAAATTAGTCAATCAAGCATATTTGTCAGTATTTAACCAGGTACGAACACAGAGCCAAAGTGGTACAAGCAGTCCCGTGCTGCCGCTGGTCATGTCTCCCCACCAAGGGGCTACAACTGTAACACCTGCTGGTCAATAAATATTATTACACCTCCAATAATTTACTGAAATCTAACAGCAGTAAATAAATTAATATATTTGAAAGATGTATAATTGTAGACAAAATTACCATTTAGCAATTTAATAACCTTTTTATTTATACTACGGATGGTATTTTGTAAGGCTTATGTAATTTTCCTTATACATCCATTTATTTGATTTGGGGAATTAGTTCTGGTTTGATAGCAGAGCCAAGAATGAGACACTTTACAGACAAATAACTAACAGCTAGTTAAAGAAAATACTGTTAAAAAGGCTAAAATTAATTTGACTGACAAAATTCAATCAGTGTCAAAGGATGCTGAGACATTATCTGAAAGAATTTGTCCTGTAAAGTTTAATAACCAGAATCTGTTGAAAAGTTATGATAGGTTAATGGATAAGGTATCTCTCCAGGAAGGCAATATGCAAACTATCAAAATTATCTCCAAAGATGAGATATTATCATTACTAGACAAATTTCATACCTTGGAATCATCAATGAGGACATTAGAATGGAAAATAGGACAGGAGATTCAGACTTGATAAAAGGCAATGACAAAGAGATTTGAAAAGATTGAGAAAAATTATTGAAACTGATGAGCAGGGAGAAAAGGTACAAGGACAGAATTTAGCTTCTTCAGTATGTGACAGAGTCCAGGATTACTTACCCAGAGTTTTAGCTGCCTATCTGGTAATATCATCTAAGCAGCAATCTGATGCAAAATTCTCTAAGGTAGTCAAAGAACATACATGTCAACCTATAGGTATGAGCGATCTTAAAAATATTAAACAAGCAAAAGTATCTTATGGAGTGCATTCACCATTTGCTATGGAAATGGTGAAAATGTGGGCTTCAAGCAATAAGGCTACCCTACCCCACATGACTGGCTTCAATCAACCACAGTTGTCCTAGAGAATGGCCCCCAGCAGCTATGGAAATGCTATTGGCAAAAAGAGGCAAAAATTTTAGAACAACAGGGAAAAGCAAAAGGATTTGAGGCTTCCCAAGATCAAATTCTTGGTGAGGGCCATTACTCTAATCCAAACCAGGTTGTTTATGATGAACACACCTTCTCCCAATGCAGCACAGCAGCTTTAAATGCTTTGGGCAGGATTCAGGGACCAGGAAAGAGAGGTGAATCATGTATCAGGTCCAGATAAAACCCTTTAGTGACTTTTTACAAAGATTAACCAAGCCTGTACAAGTAGGAGTAACAGACATAGAAGCTAGATGTGTAGTTATTGAATCTCTCTGGCTTTTGAAAATACCAACTCAGAATGCAAAAGATACTTACTTGGTCTTTAAAGGTTAGATCAGCACCAATGGATGAATGGATCTTGAAAACAATGAGAGTTGAGACATTTGACTATAATACTGAGGCTTGTGTAGAAGAAGCAATTTTAAAAGGTATGAGAAGACATCAAAATGACAAATGTTTGAATTGTGGTATAATAGGACATCTGAAAAGTTATTGTTCACAAGGAATTCCTCAGAATAATGTTTCCTCTGGGAATGGCAGGAATAGGCATTCTCAGCCTTCTGGAATGTAAAGGAGGTGTGGCAAAGGCTGACATTGGATGAATAAATGTAGATGGGCAAAAGGCAGACAAAGCATACCAATATCATTAGGAAACTCCTTGGTGGCCCTCTCGAAGACCCCAATGTACTACGTGGTCAAGTCATTCCCAGTCACTGTGGAGAACATATCTCAGTAGGAAAATTAATCAATCCAGTGCCTACTGTAAAAAAAATACTGTTCTGGATAATGGACTAGACATGAATCAAAAGCTCTAGTAGGATATAGAAAAAATGTATATTTTGGCAGACTTTTATAAATGATCAAAGACTAAAGCTAAGCATACTTAGCTTTGTAACTGAGGGAATAGTGGACATGGGCATAGACATGAGTATCATTAATCCAGAACCTTGATATCCAAATTGGCCTCTTCAAGTGGCAGACATTAAATTCCTAGGAATTGGAATACTATCTCAAGTGAGACAAAGCAGGAGATGAGTTGAATGCATAAGGCCAGAAAAACAGAAAGAAAGCCTGAGGCCATATATAGCTAATATTGCAGTGAATTTATGAGGTTGTGACCTGTTACAGGAATGGAATACCCAGATTAATATTCATGCAGTCCCAAAACCTCATGTTTCTTGGAAGGATATTTTAAGATATTATATGCAAAGGTCACCAGTCATTCAGGATGTATAAGAACAAAGCAACTAGCAAACCTTCAGGTGCACTAATGGCTCTGAGAAACCAGTATGAGTTAAACAATGGCCTTTAACAGAAGACAAACTGCAGACTTCAGAACAGCTGGTATGGGAGCAACTATATACTTACCATATTGAAGAATCAACTGGCCTTTGGAATTCTCCTGGATTTGTTAAAAAGAAATGTGGAAAATGGAGAATGGAGATATACCTAAGAGCTGTCAATAAGTTAATTCAACCTCTGGGCCCTCTACAGTCTGGAATTCCTCTGCCTACTCTGTTACCTAATCAATGGCCTCTTATAGATATTCATTTAAAATATTGTTTCTTCACTATACCTTTACAAGAAAAGGTCAGAGAGTGTAGAGAGCCGCGTGGAGCAGCACCTTAAAGATGGCGCTGGCTTCCGCCACCCCCTCACCCCCCCCACCGCGATCCNCCGCGATCCGGAAAGCGAGGGCTCTCTGTGAAAAACAACTCCATATATGGCCCGAGCCCGCCTGGGCCGCGATCACTCCCGGATTGCGTGATGATCACCAGATGCTTGCGTAATTGCCATGACCAATAGACTATGCCCACGTGGAGAATTGGGTTGGCAGCCTTGGCCTATTTAAGGGCTGGGAGAGGCTTGCCTGGAGAGAGACTCCATTGCTGTAAAAAGGTCCTGAATAAACTGCTTGGAAGAAGAGCTCCGGTGTTGCGTCATTCCTTGCTGGTCAAGGGTGGTCACGACAAGAGAGAAATTTGCCTTCACAGTACCTACTTATAATAATTCTCAGCCTACTAAGAAATACCAGTGGACTATTCTTCCACAGGAAATGCTCAATATCCCAACTCTGTGCCAATATTTTGCAAGTCAGCTGTTGGCAATAATACATAAGCAATTTCCTATGTCTATAATTTACCATTACACGGATGACATTTTGTTATCTTATTCAAATGTAGATACTTTAAAAAGAATGTATGAAGAAGTAAAGAAAGTTTTGTTTAAATGGGGATTGCAAATTGCTCCTGAAAAAAATACAGAGAGGATATTATGTCAATTACTTAGGTTAGGAAATAGCCTTACAAAAAAATTAGAACACAAAATTCACAAATTAAGAGAGACAATTGTGGACTCCTAATGACTTTCAAAGATTGTTAGGAGACATTTCCAGTCTATGACCAGGTGTTGGAATAATACCTCATTTAATAATTAACTTAAATAAACCCTTAGATGGTGAGAAAGAATGGAACAGTCCCATGGAATTAACAGCTACTTCTTACAAAGTTCTGGCCAGAACTCCAAATAGGAAACTCAGAAAAACCCTATCAACTATTTAGAGACTATAACATGAATGGGACCTGCTTGTTGGGGTTTCTGTCCTGCCCGGTTCCCACAGCTGCTTAGCCCCAAAGAAAATCACACAGCTATCTCTATAAGTTATAAACCTGATTGGCCCATTAGGTCAGGCTACTTATTAGCTCTTGTAACTTATATTAACCCATTCTACTGATCTCTGTTGGCCATGTGGCTCAGTACCTTTTTCAGTGGGGCAGATCACATCCTGCTGCTTCAG
>LOEQ01002642.1:41094-75042 GCA_001685075.1 Bramus lutescens | reverse complement strand
TAATAATAATAATAATAATAATAATATTTAAAAAAGATATTAAAAAAACACCAGTGCCAAAGGAGTGACTAAGCTTTAAAACAGTAGTCTCCATCGGAGGAACCATTTGAATTTTATTTACTGAAAATCATTAACTAGTTAAGCTAACAGTATCTTTGATTTAGTGCCGTGTTTCTGGATGTTAGCTTTAATATGTTTAAAGCATCAACTTTATTATGAAAACACTTCTTAATATTCTGTAGAAAAATAAGTAAATAAATTGTGTATAGAAAATATTTCTAATTTTCTGGAAAATTAAAACCAGAAATAGTTACTTAGAGGGGACTTAATAGTTGCCTTAAAGTCTTGGGTAACCATCACTCCATATTAATTTTATAGAACTTCAAAAAAATAATGTAAGTCCAGAAGTGAATTTCCTCAACCATTTTCTTCAACTCCTTTTGTGTCCATTTTAGAAATCAAATTTTGAACTATTAAGGACTAACAGTGAGTGTTTTCAGAGTTGAAGGACAACCACGTAAACTTGAAACACACCCAAAAACAATGAAAGTTTCTAGAATAAAAGTTAATTTCACTCATACATCCAAGTCATTAGGATGAGATAGATTATATTTTTGTATGTATTTAACAATTTAAAAGGTACTTAAATATTTGTTATCTCTTTTATTTCCAATTTTAGAACTAGCTTTTGTGGTGGTGTTTACAACAAAACTGGAAATTTTATGTTGGATGAGACACTCATTGATTTTTTTTTTTTTACTTAGTCAGAATCATCTGTATTTTGTAAAAGCGGATCCCAACTTCGTAATTATCTGAATATCCAAACATCTTTCTCTCCTAAGGTTGTACTTGAATCCTGCCCACTTGAAATGTGTATTAGACATTTTAGTTTATGAACTAATGTTAACTTTTTCTGTAAAAAACATACTAAGACAAAAGTTGACATATATTATATATAATATATACATATATAGTTTGTGTATATATTTTTAAAATATTTCTTTACAAAAGTAGTTTATTTTGAAAATGTTTATTGTTCTTCATGAAGGCTACAGTTTTGTGTTATTTGATTGAAATTTATAGTAGATTTGTGAATGCTAAAATGTAGGTTAAAGTGCCCCGTTTAATCTATCTGCTGTTCCAAAGTTAAGAAATATTGGAGATATTGTAATTCTAGTCAAATGACCATTTATCTCATGAGTACATTTCTCATTAGATATTAAACATGTGAATGAATGCTGAGTAGAACTCTGAGCTATGTGTTTGAGATACTTTAACACTAAATGAATATAGTAGTTGGACAAACAGGGTTTTGGAGAAGAAAATGGATCTTAGCTTTAAAAGTAAATATGTACTTCATTCTCACCTGACTTGCTTGTCTCTGAATCTTGATATCCTAGGTAAAAGTTTCTGAGAGTTTTTTTTTTTTGTTTTATTTTACTGCAAAATTGTCCCATTGTTCTTTTGTTTGTCTTTTTCTCTGTTTTACAGCAGGTGGAAGTACAATGTTAGAAGAAAATAATAAGATTTTTCTCTAACTAAATAAAAATTGTGGAGAGGGGTTGTATGCTCGTGTGTGTGTGTGTGTTTGTGTGTGTGTGTGTATGTATTCAGTGTTGATTATATGGGAATGGATGACCAGCCTTGTCCCTGGAGAAAAGCGATTCCTGTAGACACAAAAGTTGGTGTCAAGTGTCTTCCTCAGTTACTCTCCAGCTTAATTTTAAAAATAGAGGCTCATATCGAACCTGAACTCACCCCCTGAATACACTGTTTAGCCAGAGAGTTCCTAGTAACCACCTCTCTCGTCCTCATGCTCGAAAATTTTAGGATATACAATTACATGAGTTTTTAAAGGCTCTCTGATGACAGTTAGGACAGTCACCCAGTCTCATTAAAATAGATGGCCAGTTCAGGCACCCTCTCCACTACTATTGCTAGGAAGTCTTAGTTAGGGGCATTTCTGTGAATTCCTGGGGGTTTCACTGGCTTCAGGTTTCTCTCTAACCCTGAAGTTCACCACACCATCAGATAGAGATCTGAACTCAGTTTCTCATGACCGAATTCCAAGCATTTTTGCAAATTGAGTTTGTAATTTTATGAATTTTAAATATTAAAAAAGTACATTTGTACTCTCTAAAATTTTTGAGCTTTTATTCCTGAAGAGAGATAAATATACGTGTGTGTGTAGTAGACACTATAAGTTAACCTCTGCTCATGAGAGAAAATGTTATCTTTCTTTTCTGTGTGGTAAATCACCTTGCTGAATGCTATGTTATCCAGATTCATTTTTCCTGCAAATTTCATAATTTCATTTTCCTTACTTATGAACGCAATTTCATTTTCTATATGTACCACATTTTCTTAATTTATTCACTTGATGGACATGGATTTGCAAATATCTCCATAGTAGGACAAAAAATTCTTTGGATACATTCTAAATCATTTTACATTTGAATAAATATACATACATGCATATACATTAGGTGTGCATGTGTATGTCTATATGCATACACATATATATATTCCTAACTCTAACCTAACCCTAACACTAATATACTGGTTTTCAAATGCCTATACTAGTTTACACCAGTACTACCTTACACATAATCATGAGTACTTATTGTCATTTTTTATCTTAATTTTTATTTTTTGTCGACTTCTTTATGAGTATGTGCCCCATGTATGAAGGTGCCCATAAAGGCAAGGAGAATGAATGGGTGCTTGGAACTGGAGTTAAAGCTGCTTATGAGCCACCAGGCATGAGGACTGAAAGCTAACATATTTATTCTATTAGAGCAGTGTGGTAATTCAAATGTAATTTGCCCACATAAAATCATAAAGACTGGTACTATTAGGAAGTGTGGCTTTGTTGGAGTTAGTATGGCCTTTTTGGAGGAAGTGCGTCACTGTGCCTGCAACATTTAGGACTCACAGCTACTACTCTAGTACCACATCTGCCCTCATGATGCCATCCTCCCCTCCATGATGATAATGGACTGAACCTCTGAACCTGTAAGCCAGCCAGCCAATTAAATGTTCTCTTTACAAGAGTTGCCATGGTTACAGTGTCTCTTTGCATCAACAGAAACCACAAGTAAGATGAGCAACAACTATTTTTAACCACTTAGTCACCCATCTAACCTATTTTGCTAGATTTCTTTAACATAGACATTATTAATGTTAGTATGATAGTACCTCAAAGTTGCATTAATTTTATTGTCCCTGATAAATAGGGATGTTGATGTCTTTAAAATTTTTATCCTTTGAAAACCATTTTTGGGATATTTTTTCTCCTATGTGCTTCTTATAGATTGCAGATAGTTGGCTATTAGTTCATCTTTGTGTTAGAGAATTGAGATCATTTAAAATTATTATTCATATATTCAAGGTTTGCCCTTTTCTAACAATTTGTTAGGTATTTTGCTGGATATTTGATATTTACTTTTCTTCTTCTATATTTGGTTGAATGTTCTACTACTGTCTGGGGGGCCTGGCTCCAACAGCACAGGGTTTTGAAAAAAATCCATGGAGTCAGCATAAGCTAGACTTTTCTATCTGAGGGGCTTTCAAGAAAAGACACTCAGACACTCTCTTAACATATTCCTTTATTCTCTGTTCTCCTGTGTTCTTTCTACGTTCTTTCTCTACTGTAGACATTTTTTTCTGCAGTTTACATACTCCAACAAAGTATTTTAGCCAATATAGAAATTACATTGAAATTAGAGTATATTTTTAAGTGAATGATTATAATGAATACAGGTAAAAACATGTTTTCCATCTCCCTTATGATTAAATATTTTATGTATTGCAGGTGAAAAATAAATCATCCCAAGAACCCACATACAATCATATGTAAGCAACTTGGTTAGATTAACTGTGTGGGTAAGCAAGGTATTCTACTTGGATAGGTCTTGTACTGTAAGACTGCATTTTGCAGTTAAAAAGAAAGAGCCAATTGTTTTATTACTTATCTTGAAAGGAAGTGTTATAAGGAACCTTATAGGAATCACAAACATAAACTTTTATATACATAAAAGAATCAGTCAGCTCTAATTTAAATCTTTAGGGTACATATCCACTCATTAATACTATTTTGTATCAAGAGATTGAGGTAAGAAATGGGTATAAGGAATGAACCATTACCTTTTGTCATCAACCATCCTAGCAAGAAAGATATGCCAGCCAATGATAATTGGGCATCTTTGTTCTTGTTTCCTGATCTTAATGAGTTTCACATTCAACTATGTGCCTTTCTAAAACTTTAGATTATCTTCTTGGGTTTTTCATCTCAAAGCTATTTAACAATAGCAACTTAGTCTAACTTTGTTATTTTCAAATCTTTGTATCTCTTATGATGCACTTCAAAACTTGTCAATGCATCTCCTAACGTTAAGGTTAAAAGAATTTAAACTAACTTGGCTACTGTGACACAATTGATAAACATTAACTTGATCTACAAACTATGAAGCCCCTAGGGGTAAACTTACAGGCACTGACTGTGTAGCATTTCCTTGGTTTATTTTTATTTACCAAAACGCTATATAAGCTATCATTGTTATCATCAATTAGATAGTACATCTTGAGGATATACAGTCTCTTGTAGAGAATCCACAGATATAAATTCCCAGTAGAATGGGATGCATCCATGATAAAAAAAACACACTACATTACAGGCAGTGGAGATCGCCCCACATCCACCCACACTATTCTAGATATCAGAGAAATATTGCAATAACAAACATTAAAAGGCACAGCAGAAGCAAAAGACTTTCTGGAGTCTATAGTCCCATGGTCTTGCCTAATCAAAATTCACCCACCAGAGAGTTTCCTCCTGAGAGGTTAACACCATGAACATCAATTGCTACTTGCTGTTTCTCTGACATAATCACCAGCAATGTTTTCTAATATTCTTTGTTGGAAATGTTTGCTTCTTTTCTTATTTTTTCATAATAATCTATTCCCTTCATGGAAATTGTATTTTCAAGTGTTCTCTTGGCACACAAGAACCTGTATGCCACACAACTGAGGTTAGTATTAAAGAACTCATTGTGATTGTCTCATAAATTAAGAGGATTTGAGATTTATGAGAAGCTGCTTCAAGATCTAATCATACCATCTCCCCAATCCAGTTTCCATGGATCAAATGAGATTGAGAAGGACCCAGTTTTGATTCAGTGGAGAGTTGTTCAGCTTATGTGAGTTTGTATGCTTAATGATGTTTCTGTTGTTGATACTGAGTATAAATCCATGGTGGTGTTACAAGGTAAAGAGTGTTAATTCAATCTTTTCTTTTAATCTGTTGAGGCTTTCTTTGTGATAAGCCTATGGCTGATTTTGAAGAAGGCTCCAGTAGGTGATAAGAAGAATATATAGTCTTTTTTTTGGGGGGGGAATGTTCTGTAGATATCTGTTTGGTCAATTTGAGTCATAACATATGTTAATTCCAATATTTCACTGTTTAATTTTTGCCTGGACAATCCGTTAGTTTATGCGAGTTAGGAATTGTTGTCTCCCACTATTAATATGTGTGGACCACGGTGTGATTTAAGATTTAGTAATGTTTCTTTAACAAATGTGGTGACCTTGCATTTGGGGCATAAATGTTAGGATTTGCAATCCTTTTTTGGTGGACTCTTCCCCTTAATAAGTATAAAATGTCCTTCTCAATCTCTTTTGATTAATTTTGGTTGGAAGTCTATCCTGTTAGATATTAGAATAGTTAAACCAACTTGATACCTAGGTCAATTTGCTTGGAAAATACTTATTTCAATCCTTTACTCTGAGGTAATATCGATCTTTATATTGAAATATGTTGATATGGGAGGTCCTTCTGTCTATTTGTTGCTTTGATTGGTTAATGAATAAAAAACTGCCTTGGCCTGATGATAGGGCAGAACTTAAGTAGGTGGGGAGACAGAACTGAATGCTGGGAGAAGGAAAGGGAGTCGGGAAGAAGCCATGGAGCCACAGGAGACAGATGCTGATAATTTTACCTGGTAAACCACAGCCATGTGGCAATATACAAATTCATAGAAATTAGTTAAATTAATATAAGATTTAGCCAATAAGAAATTAGAGCAAATGGGCCAAGCAGTGTTTTAATGAATACAATTTTTGTGTGGTTATTCCAGGGATAAGCTAGCTTGGTGGCCAGGATGAACAAGCACTCCTACAATTGGAGCTCCAATGTAAAAAAAAATTAGTTACGATAATTCTATTTCATTTATCTTTATAACATTGAAATTAAGAACGAACTATGGTGTTGTATGTAATTTTATTATGTTAAAGTTAAAACCTTCCTTTTTATTTAAACAGAAAAAGGGAGGTAATGTGGGAGTCCCCTCTGTGTGTAGCTTTTCTTGGTTAATGAACAAAGAGACTGCCTTGGACTGTTGATAGGGCAGAACTTAGGTAGGTGGGGAAGACAGAACTGAATGCTGGGAGAAGGAAAGAGTCAGGGCATAGTGACAGGAGTGGCAGGCTCATCTACTTTTCATCCTGCCCGGCTCCCGCATGGCTATCTTTACACCCGAAATAACAACACACAAATTGTATTCATTTTAGCACTGTCTGGCCCATTATATCTAGCCTCTTCTTGGTTAACTCTCACATCTTGCTTAACCCATATCTAGTAATCTGTGTTTCACCACGGGGTCATGCCTTACCAGGAAGATTCCAACCCATGTCCATCTTGGGCTGAAGCTTTATGGTGTCTGCCTGACTCTGCCTTTCTCTCCAATAATTCTGTTCTGTCTACTCCACCCACCTAAGGGCTGGCCTATCAAAAGGCCAAGGCAATTTCTTTATTNACCAATGAAAGTAACACATAGACAGATGACCCACCTACATCATTTCCCCTTTTTATGTTTAAACAAAAAAGAAAGGCTTTCACTTAGGTCCACCACCAGAGATAGACATGCTTTGGTGGTAAGCCACTGCCATGTGGCAATACACAGATTAATAGAAATGGGTTAAATTAAGATGTAAGACTTAGCCAATAAAAAGCTAGAGCTAATGGGCCAAGCAGCGATTTAATTAATACAATTTCTATGTGGTTATTTTGGGGCTAATCTAGCTGGGTGGCTGGGATAAACAAGTGGTTCCTCCTCCTACAGTATATTTCTTGTATGTAGTAACAAGATGAATCCTGTTTTCATATACATTCTTTTAGCCTGTATCTTTTATTGGGAAATTTAGTCCATTGATATTGAGAGATATTAAGGACCAATGATTGTTAATTTCTGTTGTTTTGTTGGTGGTGGTGGTGGTTGTAGTGTGTGTGTGTGTGTGTGTGTGTGAGAGAGAGAGAGAGAGAGAGAGAGANNNGAGAGAGAGAGAGAGAGAGAGAGAGAGACTGTGTTTCTCTTTAAGTTTTGTTGTTGTGAAATTATTCATTATGTTTGTTTTCATGGCTGTAGTTAACTTCCTTGGGTTGGAATTTTCCTTCTCATTCCATCTGTATGGATGGATCTGTGGATAGATATTGTTTACATTTTAGTTTGTCTTTTCAAATATCTTGATTTCTCCATCTACGGTAATTGACAGTTTTTCTGGGTGTAGTAGTCTGGGTGGTATCCATGGCTTCTTAGAGTCTGCAAGACATCTATCTAGGCCCTTCTGACTTTCAGAGTCCCCATTGAGAAGTATGGTATAATTCTAACAGATTTGCCTATATGTGATACTTCACTTTTTTCCTTTGAGTCTTTTAATATCTATTTGTTTTATATATTTAGTATTTTGATTATTATGTGGCACAGGGCCTCTTTTTCTGTTCCAATCAAATTGTTGTTCTGTAGATTCCTGCACATTCATAGGTATGCACATCTTCAGGTTAGGGAAATATTCTGTGATTTTGTTGAATGTATTTCCTGGACATTTGTGCTGGGATTCTTTTTCTATTAATATTATTTTTAGGTTTATTCTTTTCATAATGTCCCACATTTCCTCGTTATTTTCTTGTTATGAATCTTTTAGATTTTAGCATTTTCTTTCTTTCTTAGTATTTATTTCTTCTATAATATTTTTAATGCTTGGAATTATCTTGTGTGTCTCTTGTACTCTGTTGGTAATGTGTGCATCTCCCTAGATTTACCTAGATTTTTTTTCAAAATTCCTACAATTTGTGTTTTCTGCATTGCTTCTATTTCTATTTTCTGGTCTTGAGCATCTTCCTTTACTTAACTGTCTGTTTTAACATGGATTCCCCAGTAATCTTTAAGGAATTTATTGATTTCCTCCATTGTCTTGTAGGTCTTTTCCTCTAATTTTAAGGATATTTTTATTTCCTCTTTAAGGATCTCCATCATCTTCATAAAGTTGATGACTCCAGCTAAGTCTCCTAGCAATAGTGAATAGGTAGTCTGAACTGTCCATCTCTTGTTATCAGATTTGTAACTCTTCCACTTGTCATCAGAGAGCCTTCATCCAGTGACTGGTGGAAGCAGATAAAGAGATCCAGAGCCAAGCACTGGGCAGAACTATGTGAATTCTGTTGAAGAGAGGGAAGAAGAGTTAAATGTGTCAGAGGAGTCAAGGGAACCTACAGAAACAACTAACCTGGGCTCCAGAGAGCTCACAGACCCTGCACAGCTAGAAAGCCTGCCTGGAACTGACCTAAGCCCTCTACATATGTGTGACAGTTGTATAACACCATCCACTTGTGGTACTCCTGGTAGTGGAAGGAGGCCTTGTCTTTAATGCTTTTATTGACATTTGGGAATCTATTTCTTACTGTGTTGGCTTGCTCAGTCTTTACATGAGGAGAGGAGCTTAGTCCTGTCTCAATTTGATATGCCATTCTTTGCCAACATCCATAGGAGACCTGCACTTTTCTGAACAAAAAACAAAGGAGAGGTGAATTTGGGGCAGTAGCAGAGGGCTGAGGAGAATAGGGAGGGAAAACTTAGGTTGCAATGTAAAATAAATAAATATATTTAATAGAAAAGAAGGAAAAAACAACAAATATTGACAAACAACCATAAAATAGCTGGTTTTGAGGTCGTTTTCTTGTGTTTCAGCTGCATGGGAATGTTCAGGTCTTGCTGTTGTAGGATATCTGGGCTCTGGTGGTGCCATATTGCTATTTCTGTTCTTGATTGCATTCTTACACTGGCCTTTAAACATGTTGGTTTTGGATGATTATAGGTGCGGTTGTTGATTCATGAGTTTGTCTTTTTTAGATTGGTGTTTTCTTCATTGGTTTCTGATTCTTCTCTTGTCTTCTGGCCTAAGTGGTCAGATGTTCTGATGACTAATGTGTCTTCCTATCCAGTAGGATGACTCTGCCTGAGTGTTAGTGGCCTGTGAGATCTCTGGTGTTTGGACACTAACTTTGCCTCATCAGTGCTAAGTACCTGTGAGGTACCTGGAGTTCTGTGTACCTGCTTTTTCTCTTGGATTCCTTGTAAAGTATGGCCTCCAGTAGAGTTGTTCTCTGTCAAAGTTGTGGACTGGGATATGGAGCTCAGAGGAGATGGTAGGGTTGGCAGCTGTTGGATCAACTTTAGTGAGTGTTAGCTGGCAGTGAGTAGTGTCTTACCTTGGGTCCTGAGAACTGATATGGCCTCCAGTAAAGCAGAAGTATTCGGCCGAATTTGTTGGCAAAGAGTGTGGCGTCCAGGAGAAGTGTGCAGTTTGGGGCTGTTGGGTAAGGTTTAAGGAGATTTAGCAGATGGTGGACAGAGTCTTACCTTGGCTCCCTAGAACCAATCTAGCCAAATCAGTAAGAGTTATGGACCAGAATATGGAGCCCAGGGAAATTGGCTGGGATGCACTTTTTTATATTGATTTTATTGAGATATAGATTTTTCTCTGCTCCCCTCCCATCCTGTCCCCTTCCCTTTAAAGCTCTCCCATATGCTCCCAGTTTACTCAGGATATCCTGTCTTTTTCTATTTCTTATGTAAATTAAATCCATGTATGTTTCCCTTAGTGTCATTATTGTTGTCTAGGTTTTCTGGGATTGTGAATTGTAGGCTGATTTTCTTTGCTTTATGTCTAAAAACCACTTATTAGTGAGGATAGATGATGTACTTTTTAAAACTAGCACAATTTGTCTCAGACATTTTAGTTTTGGGATTATAGACATTAGCACAATTTTCAAAAATTTTTACTTCTTTAGAATACATCTTTCAGACAAAATTTTATTGAATTTTGTGACCAACTCCATTGGCAATTTGTCAATTTCTACACCATTCCATGCTCCCCATTCAAATGGCACAGAAATGGTAGATTAACATCCTTTCTTTGCCTTATGTACTATGATTCTAATCATGGAGAGTCAGTTCTGGTTTTCAAATCATACTTCAAGTGCCTAGACAAGGTTGTTAATCATGAATTCTCATTCATGTTCTAGTACATAGAGAGATGCAGGGCATCAGTAATAACCCTTTCAATATCTCCCTTTTGCCTATGAGGCTTCAATTAGCATTAGAGCAAATTTTCAAAAACCATTGCAGAGCCTGTGATTCCCACTGCCACAGGATCATCAGCTTAATTCATGAATTAATATTAAGTATGTGAGAGATGGATTTGAAAGGTACAGTGGATCTTCTTGTCCTTTTTCTCTGTGTGATTTTGTTGACAAAACCTCCATTCTCTGCTTTCCTATTTGAAAAGAATTAAGCAATGGTAGCAAACTTAATCTTAAGGAGCATTTCATGATTAGCATGCTTTTAATGGTTGACTCATGTTTCCAAATTTTCTTATAACCAGTATGCAAAATCAAAAATTACAGTGATTATTTCTGAGCTGTATTATTATAGGTGTTTTATTGCTGTTTTTTATAGAAAAACTGCTTAAACTTTGCATTTATTTTTGTGTCTTTCACATCATGCAACTCAATGCCATTCATCTACCTTTCCCTTTATATCTGCCCTCTGCTCTCGCAATAACTCCCCAAATAAAAAAAAAATTAAAGAGAAAAAGAAGAGAGAAAAATTTCATCATGGAAGCTCTCAATGAGTTGTGCAATATACCCTTTTATCCACATATCTTTGTGCACAAGTGTTCATTGCAAAGAGTCATTGGTCTGGTTTGAGGCCTCTGAGCCCTCACTATCACTTCTCTTTGATATCCTGTTGTTGCCCTGTGCCACAGAGTTTCTTCAGCTTTGCATCTGCTGGACCTGCTTCATGATGTGCTACAGTAGATCACAGATAGGGTGGATATTGGGGTAGGCCAACTCATAACAGGGGTTATGAGCCTGGGTAGTTGCAGGGCTATTCAGTCCTCTAGCTGTCCCCTATGACCACCCCCAGGGTGAGCACTCCAGTGCTGCCCTGCTAGTTCACCTTATGCAGCAAGAAGCAAAAAGCAGAAAGGTACTCCGTTCCAGAAAGGCACTTTCATTCTCCCAGGGAAGTTCACCCATTCCTACAATAGGGCCTTTTGTGTTTCCCAGAGGGGGTGTGAGGACCATCCTCCCAAGTGCTGTAACTGGTAGTGGCAGTCAGAGCTCTCCAGCTCTAATAACCTCAGGGCCAGCTCTTCCAGTTGCCACTGTGGCGAGGGGTGGGGAGGAAAGGGAGGAAATTTCTCCCAAGCTCACATTTTAGGGGTGGTTCACACATGCCCCAGTTTACAAAATCAGCTCAACTGTCCCGCCCAGGCAAGACACAGGGTCCATTCTCCCAAATAATTTCTACAAGTGTTTAGGGCTTGGGTCAGCTATCCTGCCTTCCACATGTGGCACGGGGTGGGCAGAAGGGGGAGAGGGCATCTTTCCCTCACCCATACCATCACATTCCAGATCAGGGGGTGGCACCCATTCTCCTACTCTCAGGGCCAGCTCACCAACACCCCTGAACAGGGTCAGCTCTTCCAAGGCTAGATGTAGGATCTACCCTCCCAAGTGCTGCAGGGATGGCGTATGCACCAGTAGGACTTTCTGAAGGAGGCAGAGTCAGGAGGATTATGAGTTCAAGGCCAGCCTGGAATAAACTTCTTTATATAACAAAACTTTCATTTTTTTCATGATAAAACAAAAACTGAAAGATGCCCACTAAATTCTAAAGCAATGCTTAAGGCCATGAAACTTCCCATATGTAGCATTAATCAAGATTGTTAAAGATTGACATTGGTATTCAGTGAAATATCTTCACTGAATCACTGCAATAGAGAGCTCTAGTTTGCATCACTGAGTCTACTCGCCACCGTCCTTTACATACTCCTTACTTCAGAAGGCTTGCACATCTAAAGGCCAGTTAAGACCCTTTCTATGTTATCTTGGGATACAGTTTCATTGGGTAGGGAATCCCCATAGTGCATGAGAGGTGGAAAATCACCTGTTCCTCAGCTTCATATCAGCCATCCACGTTACCTACTGCTGGGATTGTTTTCTTTTTGTGAATGGACAGTACGATTCTAGATGCATGGAAAGCTGATTATCACTGTTTCTTGAATTCATTCACACAGCCATTTTCAAGGGTTTGTGCTCAACTGCCAGCATGTTCTCTTTATTAGTCCACATCAATGCTTTGTAAGTAGACACCTCAAAGTGTTTTGCCCCTTGTACACTATTTGTTATGTATCTAGAATTGGGATTGCTCTGTTGCGCTGTCAGGTCCCATCCCCCCACTTCAGGGATTGCTGAAGTGGGAGCCTGTACGACCCTATCCTAAAAAGAACTCCCATCAGTTGTTCTATGCTGTTTCCCTTGTTTAGGCACTGCACTCAGTGTTGCTTCAGAAAAAAAAAGTCTCCAAGGAGCCAGTCAAATTTTTGAATACATTAAAAAGAAGTGAAAGGAAGCTAACAATTGATGTATTCTCAAAAAAAGCACCAGTAGCCAGTGAGTGACTTCCCTTCTCGTGTTGTAACAATGCAGAGGTACATATTTTCCTTAGATATTGCAGTGCCTCAGTATGAAACCCTGGTTAAATATGGAAGGCAATGGATTCAATAAAGCATGTTTGAATTGGCTTCTTTCCACTCTTATCTCATTCTTCATTGTCGCTGAAGTAGGATCTTGAGAACAATCCAAAGTAACTATCTCTGGCAAATACCTGTCTCATGTTCTAGTTCCCAGCAAAGCATCCATCTAAGATATAGTAAGGATGATGAAATCATCACACACCTTCACATATACACACAATTTTTATTTAATGCTAAGAATATTAGTGGTAGAGAATTACAGTAAAGTAATTTCTAGTATGTCCCCACATTTGCCTTTATAGTATCCATCTCCAACTACCTCATTACTCCATTATCACAAGAATAAGAATAAATTTACTTTATTGTGCATTGAATAACACATCAGTAAATTTTTCCAGTGTGGTTTTTGACAGGCCTTAAAAAGGTTCATAATAGCATTTCCCCTGAGGATACTAGCACCATTATTCAGAAGTTATAAAACCTTTTAGTGAAATGTAAATTGGAAAAACCTTCCTATTCTCAGTACATTTCAAAATTGCATACACTTGAATTTTAGCTTTAGACTTATAGCATGAATTTCTTGCTTAATTTCTATGTTAAAGCCATGGGCAAACAGGTGAAGGGAAGAAATTTAATTCTCCCACCTTGTCAGATTCTGGTCTCTAGAACCCTTGATATTTGAGTGAGCATTTGCACTAAAGCTGTGACCTACTTTTAAGGTTGTGTTGTCTGTCTTCATAGAAGCTCATGGTTCCTATACTGACATTGTGATTTTTGGAGGGCAGGGATTTGGACTGAGTCATATGTGAAGAAATGCTTCTTTAAGCAAAGGAGAATAAATATTGAAACAGAGATTAGGCACTCCAACCTCTATGAACATAATCAACTCTAATTATTAAGAAAGATTATACAGTGATGTCAGTCCATCATCTTTTTTTAGATTCTGGTTACTGAATAAGAAAGGAGAAATAGACCTACAGAAGGAATAAAAACAATTTATTCTTCCCTTGTTTTCAAGTAAGACCTGAAATAGGAACATCGAGAGAGGAAGTAAGAAAGCTGGCTCTCTTGACATTTTCAGAGAGGTTTTGTTTCTTAAAGGCTCTGAGTCTGCAGAAGATGCCAATTAATAGCATTGCCTTGGCTGGCTTATGCAAGCCTCAGATCATTTGAGCTCTTCTCTTTCCCTCTTTAAAATTGCATCTTGTACTACAAATTAGCGTAAACATTGACAGCTACATTCTTCCTCCTTCCTAATTCTGATTTACATCTACAGGAAAACAGAAGGGAAAGCATAAGCTGGGAAATGCCACTCATTTGCAGAGGTGCATTACTCTTCAAAACCTGTGGGTTAAACCATAGAATTCAGAGCTCTGTGCACCAACCAAATTGATGATACTCCATAACGGTTATATCACACAGAGCCTTAGATCTAGCAGAAGTCTATCGTCCTGGGATTGCAAGGGAAAGCTGTTAGGGGTGTACTCATGTTACAGAAAGGAGACATACACAAGAGCTAGGAGCATGAAGAACCCCAGAGGAAACAGCAAAGTGGTGCAGGAGAATTATCTTTATTCTGTCAATCACGTTTTAAATAAACTCTGATTGGCCAGGCAGGAAGTATAGGTGGGTAAACCATAGAGGAAGTAGAACAGGAGAATGCTGGGAAGGAGAAAGCCCATTCCTCACAGTCCAGCCCAGACCACCGAAGAGGCAGCATGTGACCTGCCCGGCTGAGAAAGGTACCAAGCCTTGTGGCTAGCATAGATAAGAATAATGGGTTAATATAAGATACAAGAGCTAATAAGAAAACAGCTAATGGGCCAATCAGTTTTATAACTTATAGAGATCTCTGTGTAATTTTCTTTGGGATATGCAGGCTGGGACAGAAACCCCAACAAGCAGCCCGGCCCTCATGTTACAGCAAAGCTGTGGTGTGTGTTCCTTGTCTGTTTGCTCACTTGGCTCATATGTTTTCAAGAGGAAATATATTGATCCAAGTACTACTCTGCATGGCTCTTTGCTTTCTGAAAATATCTTGGACCAAAACATCCTGACCATATCAAATATAGCCTATATTTTGATGTCTACTTACAAGCTCATTCCATGCACTGATTCTTCTCAGTGTACATTAGCAAAATTGTCCTTCCTCCTGCGTCAGAGATCTCCTTTGGAACTCACAATACTCTTTACTAAATTCTTATTGTATACTTGAAATGTTCTTTTTCTTTTGTTTTGTTTCCAAACTGTCCTGTGGTCCACAATTTAGCATTTCCAAGTCTAACTGTTCTATTATGGGCATACTACAAACTGATAGTAGAGTACATGCTTTATTCACGCGCAACTTCATGAATGAATGAAATTATCCCCTGGCAAGAATGTTTCTTTTCTGATATGACATCACTTGGAGGAGGGAAATAAGAATGTGAATGTGTCATCGGCAATAAATGAATGTGTTCAATTATTTTGTCTCAGTATTAAGAGACAGCAGCAGTTTCTACAACATTTTACTGCATACTCTAGCTTTCATTGTGTCTATAAAGTTGAATAAAATTGTTCTTTTTAATTAGGAAGCATTATAACAGGTACAGATTTTATGCCTCAGTATTTTATAGAGGACAGTTCATTATTTGGAAGTAGTACCAGGTAAGGGTTTTGTTGTTGTTACTATTGATTTTGCTTCATCAGCCTAAAGCTGGAATTCTTTGAGGAGGCTTCTAAGTGGTAAACCTCTCATTGTCAACATGTTTCACTTTTCTACTGCTATTGCAATTATATTGATAGCAATGAGTATTGCAGACTATGCTATATTCTATAATATCATTAGCAAGCTACCAGGAACATATTTTCATTTGTTTTTACTGTTTTAGTCATGGTCTGTCTGATGTACAACCACAGAGAACATCAATGTCAATCTTCTGGTGTGATAAAACACATTGTTAAGGAAATTATGGACACAGGAAGTGATGATCTAAGTATACAAGATGTTGTCAGAATTGAATTGTGAGAACTTTATTTGGGCCCTAAGGTGACAGTCAAATTACTTTTTCTATTAAAAGTTAAAATATATATTATGCTTAAAATGGGTAATAGAAGGAAAACAGCACCAGGTTCACTGTGGAAAGCAAGCAAGAAGGCTTTTGGCTGGGAGTGAGATAGCCACCGTGACCAGATAAAAGGAAGCATAGTTCTCTGAGAAAAAACAGCAAAGTTGATCTCAGTCTTAACAGGCTCCAATTACCCTCCAGGAAATTCACTACTGAGGAATCCAAGAAAGATATTAGTAACCCTTTCCCATAGTAAACTCCCAAATTGTGTTGTTAGTTACAGTTTTATAATATTCTTACATCTAATATAACTACTTGCAATGGACTGAATAATGTGGTGATAGCTTCTAAAAAGGCCTCTACTTATTTCGGGAAGGGTATGACCCAAGACCTCCTGAAAGGTAGGAGAAGGATTTGGGGAGAAATGGTAGTTCATTACTTATATTACTTGCAAGTCTAAGTAATGCAGCCTTTTGTCCCTGCCACTGTGCTTAGTGCATTCTCTAGTATGAAGGGTGTACAAATTTTCTGTCCACACTTCCTTACCAAACTTCACAAATAAACCCTGGTTTGAATTATTTTCCATTGGAGACATAAAAACCAGACTGCACATGGAATCAGAAGACATGGTGTTCCTCCTGCCCCACAAAATTCCTACACTTGGCTGTCTGTCTAGTAGAAACAATCTCAAAGATTCTAGATAAAACATGACTAAACTACAGAATTCAAGTACATTTTACTAATTTACTACATTTTACCATTACTAGTTAAAATACTATAATGTCTATGCAATCAAATTTCACAATTAAATTTAATACAGAATGATTTATATAGTTTTAGACACTGTTTAGAGTCTACTTAGCTGTTTTTCAACTTGAAATATTAACAAAATTTTCTTCTACTGACTCTTCTCTTTCTAGTTTGCTAAAGTATGAATTCATTTAGACCATAGAACCCCATAGTATAAAGGAAAAGACAGCATCAAAAAGTGAAGATTCAGATCGACTACTTCGTTTCTAAAGTCTTGACACCAGAAATGACTCAGAGTTCTTCAGATGTTAATGCATATACTTAAAAGTAACTTGGTAGAGTCACGTATGGCTAGAAACTTCACTTTTGAGACTCTTCTTCCAGGAGACGGCAAGCTAATTTCTAACCAGGGACTATAACACTGGAGCCATGTATCTTCATGGTTGTCTTCATGGATTATAAAATTATATCACCTGCATTTGTATCCTGGAGCTAACACGTAATTCTGTAGCCTACATTTTCTCTTCTATACAGTGGAGATGATGTATGCAACATGTCAAGTCCTTAACCACATTGCACATGATATACTGTTATTTTATTATTTTACATATTTCTTGTATGTGATAACAAAAACCCCAAGTATAATCTCATATTATATTTTTGTAATGTTCAAGAATAGTTTCATGAGGTAGAATTTTCTACTTCTGACATTTTGATAACACACAGTTCATGTTTTTAAGGAGCATTTAGAATTTCATATTTTTAAATTGGTGTGTTCCTCTTGTGCAACCAACTACAAAATAGACCAGGAGGTAGGGAGGTGTGGGAAAACATGAATGAATGTGTCTAAATAAGGATTCCTTCTCTGGAACCTGGAATTAACTTGAAAGATCCAGGAAGCATCACCTACTTAATCAAACAATGTATCTAAGCTTCCAGGTAATAAATTCAATCAAACATTTTATTATGAGAAGGCACATTTTGTCTTGTTCCTGCCATCAGGCTACTTTGTGTGAAAAAACCCTTTGTTTTGTGGGGGACACATTTTGTAAAGTAACTTGATTACAAGCAATAGGAACTGCACCCCTAAAATCTATACTAATAAAGGAGTGAACTTCCAGAATTTTACTGAGACACACCATTTAAGGGCCTGGCACACAGTATCTTTTAATAAACATTTTCTAAAAGTTTTAAAGACATTTTGTACTGAATACATATGACCGCATATTTTCCTGAGGAAAAATATTTTATTTTTTAACTTGACTTATGAATCATGGAGACATTTTATTCTCACAAGTATCTTTAATGCTGAATTAAATAATGTATCACAGATTTTGTGCGTTTTTGAACAAAGCCCATACACCAACCCAGAATGCTGTATAAATTTTCATAGTAGATATTTCTAGTTTAAAATTTTTTCTATAACTTACACGTTGCCAGTTGAACTCACAAAGTAAAGTTTTCCTTGTGGTGAACATTGCATAAGATTATAACACACTAGCCTTTGTTGCAAAAAATTGCAGCATTATTTAGATTTCATTGTGAATTTATTTTAATTCTCTTGAGAGATTTCTGAAGGAGGCTTGTGCAGGTTAAGTAACTAATTGTAAAGGACTGTGCATGCCATACATTAACAGTAATTTTTTGGGCTGATTTGAGGTCATTATGAACCTAAACTATTGGTCCCCTTATGCTAAGCATGTAAAAATATAGCCCTGAATTTCAAGATTATATAACCTCTCTTTATATCACCTCACAAATTTCCACATAGTCAATATTTTATGTTGGAAAGCAAAATGCTTCTGAATAATCTTATAATTCTCCATGCACAATGAGATGCAACTGGAAAAAAATAAACGCTAGACTTTATACTAATTAGTGTTTGGTATACCATTGTTTGAGATTGTTCCAGGGAAACAGTTATTTGCTTCTGGATCAAATAGCTTCCAATATGTTGAATGCAAGACTAACCATGCATACATCCATTTATTTCTGGTCTTCTGAGCACATGGAAAATTGTGCTGTTGCTTGAGCAGGGAAGTTTCATAGAAACAAATGGACTCTGAGGAAAACTGGGCATTCTGGGTGCCATAGCAAGAACCTGGGGAGACTCCTTGTGCTCAGAGGCATCTGAATTCTTAACTATCAAATTCATTTTTCTACCATGATTGAGGCAGTTCATTACCAATTATAGGAGGGTGTTCTAATGTAATCAATGGAAGTAACAGCTTTTTCCTTCTTTCTAGAATTAGTTTCCTAATTAATACAAGAGAATTTTAAAGTAGCCTTTTTGAGGAACAGCTGTGTTATCTATTGTTTATGGAACAGCCTTGCAGTCATGCTTGATTTTTGGCATTGAAATATAAATGAGAGCGATTTGCATAAGTGGAATATTATTTGCTCTGTTGATTTTTTCTCTCCTTTCCCTTTTCTTTATACTGCCCATTTGTTTTATGTTAATGATAAGTGACTTCCAGGCAGAAAACAACTGGGTACTATTTTGTGATCTCACAAACCAGGCTAAAAATATGTTCACAGAAATCAGAATTGAATTAGGCGTTGTTTTAAACTTAACTGCAACTTTTCTTTGAACAGAGACAAATTTACCTGAAATCTATTCAAGCTACCCAGATAGTATCAATAATATAAAATGAAATTGCATCTTTATTTGAAAATATACTTTATAGAGAACCTTTAACAACAAAACATGGTGTTTGAGAGACAGTTTCACATTCAATAAACTACTTTAAAAATTTTATATAATACCTTAAAATTTTAATGTAACATTGTTGACCTAGGATTTTCAATTCTTCTTTCACAGTCATTTTTAAATTAAATGAATATTCCTTTAAAGAGCAACAAATATTTTCAATCTAAATGTCCTTCCCTTATTCTTTGTTTTTATACATGACAATTCTTAGCCATTTAGTTGTTTTTCCTAAAAATTCTACACTAAAGAATCATTACCTCAGGGCTCATAAAAGAACATTGTTATAAGGTCTTTGGATGTAATCAAGTTAAAATGAAATCCTGCTAGGAGGCTCTGACTTACCATAGCTCAGTGCAAAAAAAGGATACATATGCAGACAGAAGAAAATTTATATGAAGGAACTCAGGCATAAAGGAAGTAGCTGGGGACAGATTCATTCCTTGTACTCTCAAAACTGATACACGTACCCCAGATCTCTATAATTCATAAGAGATAAAAAACTTTTCTATAGATTTTGTTCCTCACACTGTAATGCTTTTAAAATATGACCTCAGCAAACTAACAAGGAAATATATTTGCTGCAAAGTAGTCTTTTTAACCAATTTTCTAATTTATATATTTTACATTCCTATTGTAGTTTCTCCTCCTTCCTCTCCTCCCAGTCCTTCCTTCATATCTCCCCTCCTGCCATCCATTCCTCCTCCATTTCTGTTCAGAAAAGATCAGGCCTCCATGGATATTGACAAAATATAGCATGGCATGTTGAAGAGTAAGCCCTCCTCATGTATTAAGGCTGGGCAAGACAACCCAGTATGAGGAATATGGTCCTAAAAGCTACTAAGGGATTCATAGAGAGCCTCTGCTCCCACTATTAGGAGTCCCACAAGAAGAGTAAGCTACAAAGCTGTAGCAGATATGAAGAGAGCCTGTGCCAGTCCCATGCAGATTTCTTGGTTTCTGTTCAGCCTTAGCCTCTGTGAGCTCCTATGTGTCAAGGTTAGTTGATGATGTGGGTTTTCTTATGACAACCTTGACCACACTGACTCCTACAATTGATCCTCCCTCTCTTCAACAGAATTCCTTTAGATCAGGATCATGCTCGATTGTGGGTCTCTGCATCTGTTTCCAACAGTTGCTGGATGAAACCTCTCTGATGACTTGGCACCAACCCATGAGTATAGCAAAATAATTTTAGGCATCATTACATTGACATTACCCCCCCAGCAAGTCTATTTTGGTACTATTCTAGATGCACCCCCTCTCTCTTTCTTTCTCTCTCGTTTAGATATTCAAGAGAGTGTTTCTCTGTGTAGCACTAACTGCCCTGGAACTCACTCTCTCACTCTGTAGACCAGGCTGTCCTGGAGGTCACATATCCTCTGAACTTCTGCCTCTGCCTCCCAAGAGCTGGGAGTAAATATTTGTGCCTCCACTGTCTGTGAGCAGAATGTTTTTTTAAAAATGCCCCTGTTACTTGTTAATGATGAAGAAGATAGAATATAATTGATAAGAGAATTCAAGAGATGCTTTATACAAAATTCCCATGCTAGTGGTTCATTAGTCCCAAAACAGACACGAGGATCTCCTGACTCCTTATAACATTTGTATTAAAATGCATGAAATACAGAAAATGCTGATCCAAGTGTCTATCCTCTACTTAAAATTTCATAAATTTTAGAGACTGTAAAGGTGACAATGTACCAACACAAGCTTTTTGTAAAGCTTTAGCTATCATGAATGGTGCATATAGCCAGTAATAAGTTACGTTAAATTTTTAAAATTAAAAATTTACAAGTATCTACTATTGTATATGCTATCATCTCTCTCATCGCTGTGTTTGTCCATCTCCATAAATGTATATGAATTTCTAAATTATAAAATATATTTAATCTTAATATATGTATGTATGTATGTGTATATATATATAATTGGCAGTTTGTGAGAATCCTTCCTGGCCAGGCAACCAAGGAAAAAAGGAGATTAAAAAGATATTTTAAAAAATCACTCGTAATAAGAGATTAGAAAAGAGGTGAATACACATATTTACATATTCATCTCACTTTTCTCTGCTCATATAGTTCAGAGCTCCAACCCAGTTAATGGTGCCAAACTAACTTCAGAGTGTAAATCTTCTCACTTCATTTAGCTTCACTAAGATATTGCTCAAGAAATTTGCACAGAAACCCATAGTTTATGCAATTCCAGATTCTATTACTTTACCAGTTGGCATCTCAAATACAGATACTATTTTTCAGCAAGTATATTGATATAAATATAATATATATGTAATACATATCATATTGTGTCAATAAGAAAGTCAGTGTGGAAGGTGGTGATGTTCACTACTGTAATATACATTGATTTGTTTCCTTTACCTGACTTTCTTTTCCCTTTCTACTCCTTCTAAGACATCAATCATGTGATTGTATTACCCTTGATTAGAGAATCATGCTTCTTCAAATTAAGAATCTTACCTTGAATACTTTTGCTGTTCTTTTCCTGATTTACAGTTATTGCAATATAAACAAATAGAAAGTGCTTTCTAGATACAAACAGAGTAAGTACCAGTTATTGAGACTCTCATAGAAGATGTGTTTATCGGATATATTGTGGTTAATTATCCTAAGCTTTTGATGGTTCATAAAAAGTCTATCCTCAATGCCATATTTTTCAATATAAATTCTTGTGGAAATAAAGCAACATTTTTTAGTATGGACATGGTCCTAGCAGAGTTAAAACAAAATGAGTGCTTTATCAACCAAAATAATGCATTAATTATTCAAAAAGGTTTATGGAAAAGGAAAATAATTATGAATCTTGCATATGATTTTCGACTTTATCTAAGGAGTAATATTTAGACAAGAAATTATGGTAAGATAAAGCTTTTAGATGGATAAAAAAGTCAAGAACTAAAATACATATGTGTTAGAAAGTATATGTGGTACTGCAAACACAAAATTTTTAGAGTATGGTGTCTAGAAACATGATGAAAACATGTTTAAAGTAAAGATCTTGCAAATAATAGGGGCTCAAGAAAGCAGGTATATGTAATCTCAACTGTAAATGATATAAATCTGGAAATCAATTTGTGTAGTTTGAAAGAATTGGGGAATAAAAGCTCATTGATATCTGATTATAGTAACATAAATTATTTATTCTATGATTAACTCATCAAATATATAATTATTCTACTAACACTAAATTTTGTTAATTATTTCAATACATATGAATACTTCATATATACGAATATACTGTTTCATGTCTTAGACTTTTTCCCTTAAAAATACAGGAATACTTATCTAAAATACCTTATAGATACTTAGTTATATCTAGTTGGAAATGTTCTTTGAAACCTCTTGGAATATGGTATTTTTTATAATATAAATAAATATTAATACAATAAGTTCTTGAGATGTAATTCCTAATGTTAAGATTATTTATCCAAAGATGAAAGATATTCAAGCAAATAAAACCCTTGTCACACAGTGTGAAGACCAGAGTTTGAATCCCAGCGACCATATTTTAAAAGTTTGGTTTGTGTGGCAGCAGGCATGTAATTCCAGCACATTGGAAGTAGAGAAGAAGAGGATCCTAGGAATAGCTGGCTAAGTTATGACCATGATCTTCACACAAACACATAGGAACACAAATTTTTTCAAACTCATATATATGTGCACCCACAGAGTTGAATGTGCCTACACATCCACATGCATACACCAGACATACCCACAGAAACAAACTTATTTTATTTAACAAAAGATCAGGACACAAAGATGAGCAAAAACTGTAGGCTGCCAAAATAACTTTAAGGAAGGCCAGTTCAGTCACCTTATCTATTGTTTCAATATTGGAACGTGAATAAAAACTATACTAGCAATGTGAAAAATTATTTTTAAAAAGGCCGTTCCAATGTATAAGTCATTCCTTTTTCATACAGTTTAAAACAGGCACTCTGTGTGTTGTTATATAAATGAGTTTTAGAAAGTTATCATAGGAAAGTACCTAGAAAAGTTTCCTGTGTCCACATCAATATATTTTTAAAAGATACTGGATCCAAACATTAGACAAAGAACTATAAACAACTAATAATGGATGGGAGAAGGAGAATTGGTATCTCCCAGAAATAAGGCACCATATTGGTTGTCCAATACAAGCAGGTGATTCTTGAAATCATATCCACACCACCAAGAAAAGTATGCTCTGAAGGTTGTATATATATATGTATATATATATGTATATATATATGTACATATATACTATATACATATATATATATATAACAGCAATAATGAAAGAAAATAAGGTTATGAACTTGATAGTGTGGGGGACCTAGGAGGAGTTAAAAGGAGGAACAGGGGTAAAAGTAATGTAATTCCATTTCAATTAAAACATACTGAAAAAAATTGCAAATTGAAGAAACTGAAATTATTAATTTTAATGTCATTAATTTAATGTTAATAATCATGGAAAAATGTTTATTGCCAATAGAGAGCTATGTTTATTAAAACAACAGACTCCTCCCTAGAAGGAATAACCACTGGCTTCAGTGCCATTCTTCCACCATCAGTTTCAGTAAAAACAAAATAATCGTCAATGGAAAACATAATACTGATATGGGAGCTCCTTCAGCTCCTTCAGCCAATAGCTTTTAAGATACCAGCCCACTTGGCCATCATCTCTTATACTATAAATGCAGCTATAAATCTTGCGCTCACTATCTCACTTCCAGTTCTCACTTCCAGCTGCTACAATCTCTTCCTCTTCCCCATTTGTGAAGAGGTCAGTGATGTAGGACAGTGATCTCTGATTCTTCCGTAAATAAATAACCCTTTATTATACACAATTCTTAACTAGTGTAGGATTATTTTGCATCTGCTGCCATCATAATACTAAGAATCAATGATATATTGATGATAATTGAAATGCCAATGTTTCAAGTTTTTAACTGGAATATCTCGTGACATTCTAACATGGAAGTAAGTTTTCTACTTTATGCACTTAGGTCTTAACTCACTTCCATGCTCAGATGCAGAAACTCCCACCATCCTCAGTGTCTGCCATGTTGGATCAGTGACATGTACAGGGTCCTGTGGCTCTATCAGGCCCCTGAATGACCTTGAGCTGTGTAAAATAATTTCTATATACATATTAGATCTTGTGTTTTTGGAAAAACAGCTTTGTGCCATTTATTTTCCCACTTTAAATTTTTAAAAAGTATTTCTAACCCTTGAGAACAAAACGCATTTTTTTATGTAAGACACATTGGGATTTTGTTTTTGTTTTTCTAATGAATAAACCAAGTGCTGTCCACAAAAAAAAAGAATTTTCTCTTCTTTCTTGTTCGTGTTCTTATTTTACTTGTTGTCATCCTCCTCCTCCTTGTCTTTCTCTTCTTCTTCTTCTTCTTCTTCTTCTTCTTCTTCTTCTTCTTCTTCTTCTTCTTCTTCAGCTGCCTCCTTCTCATCTCTGCTGTTGCTGCTTTCATTTTCATGTCTGTTTCTCTCTCTCTCACACACACACACCTTTCTATGTAGTTGTTTTTATATGTTTAGGGAATTATAATGGAAGGAGCAGAAAAATTTATTTCAAATGTGTACTCTTCTCATCAATAGTATATGAATATTTGTAGGTTCACAACAGGGTGGGCAGTTTTTCACATTCCATCAATCTTGTGAAACCTCATTCATGGACACAATAAGTACTTAAATTTAATGTATCTCACCATTATTGTTATAGATGTAATGAATGAATAACTAGTAAGTAGATAATATGAATGAATAACTTCAATTATTTGACAAATTATATTCAGCTGTGCATTGGGCTTTCATTCTGAGAAATGAACCCTTTGGTAATTTTGGCAGTGTTGAGCATGATAGGGTACATTTACACAAACATACTTTTTGTATAGTTAATGTACAGAGTAAAATCAATGGCTCAAGCAAAATGATAAAATTAGGGAAATTTTTGGTGATTAAGTCAACCAGAAAAGAAATGCAGGCAATAAATATTTAGAAAACACAATGGTATTGCTAGAGCATCTAAAGGTAACATAACCATTATATCTACTTAGAATGTAAGACATAACATCAGAAACCTATTGATTCACTATTTCCAAGCATTAGACACCAATTACAGTGTCATATTTTATATGAGTTCTGGAATAATATTGGTTTGAATACATAAACCATTATTTATGAGTGTGATCAATTTGCCTGCAATCATGAATAAATACCATGCACATACCTTGTGCCCACAGAGGCTAGAAGAGGGCATCAGATCCCCTGGAACTGCAGTTATAGGCTATTGTAAGCCATGTTGGTGCTGGGAATTGAATATGGATTCTCTGTAAAAAGCAACCTGCTTTGTTTTGTTTTGTTTTGTTTGTTTTAGTTTTTGAGACTGTGTTTATCTGTAGCTTTGGAGCCTGTCTTACTCACGTGGTAGACCATTCTGGCCTCAAACTCACAGAGATCTGCCTGTCTCTGACTCTTGGGTGCTAGGATTAAAGGCATGTACCACCACTGCCCAGCAGCAGCCAGTGCTCTTAACCACTGCTCCATCATTCAAGCCTCTAAGGATTTTTTTGTTTAATCCAAGTATCATAATTAAAAATAGATAAGTAATATGAAGAACTTCAACAAGGCAGTGATGATATCATCAGGGAGTAGAAGGGTTCATTCAACAGTTACACACTCACAGTATTGCCACATTATAAATTATCCCTCTGGGACTGTATTTATGACATCATTTCATTGACAAGTACTTCATGACATTGCATTTTGCCTTGTATCATCCACTTTTCTTTGTTCTTCGCTATTCACTGATATTCAAGCTTCTCCTTTAGAGCCTTTGGAAGAAGACAGAAAATATCTTTCACAGAAATTGTTTCTCAGTGACTGTCCTCTACAATCCTCCACAATTCCCTCACTTTCTGTAAATGGTGTACGCTAGGCTATGAAATATTCAACAAATGCAGTTTTGCTGTCTTTGCTGCTGGAGACCTCTGTTTTACAAAACAGATTGTTTGCGACTGTATTCCCCTTCTGCATAATCGGAGCCCTGGGGGGAATGTTGTTGGCTTTGAGATTTAACTACATATTTCTACCAAATAATATTGTTGAAGCCAATAAAATCTGATAGCAGCAGACATTATTCAGTGATTTCTGAGTGGAATAGGTTCATATGTCTCTTTCCTTTGGGGGATGAAGGAAAAGGACACATAGGAATGTGTCAGCTAAAGCCACGTAGAAGCAAATGATTTTGAAAAGTTGTGAAGCAGTTCATGCTCTTTGGAGTCAAATGGGAGCCCTAAACTGTCAAGTTTAGCTTCAGTAGAAATGGGTTTCTCTTTGGGGACCACAGACACATGCATTTGCTTCCCATTTGGTTTGCTGATACAGCAGCCAGACTCTGGTAGGTGCTGCATGGGATTGCCAGAAATATGAAAGCAGAAATAAATCACTTCACTCTGTTGGGCTCTTAAGCCAATAGCAAGAATTAATGTTGCATTGTGAAGAACATAGTGTATCCCAGGAACTAGAAAACTCAATATATCACTGATGGTGCAAGCTAGTATCCTTGATAAAAAAAAAATGCCTTAGAAATCAGTAGGCCGTGGGTTGGCCAGAAAAAAAAGAAATCTGCTAATATGGAACCTGAAATCTCTTGTATGCTAAACTTTTAGGATGCATGCCATGTAAATTTATCAATATAGTAAAAAGCAGATATACCCATTTCAAAAGCATTATTTTAAATTTAACATCTATTTTATTTTGTATCTATTATGGGACATGAATATAAAATTCAGTATCTAATCTATATCTTCTGACTCTTAGAGTGTACTGTGGGAAAAAATCAAGTACAAGGTATTTTTCAGGTGTGATGTTAAAATCATATGTTAGGCACAAGATGCTGAGAAAAGAGGAATGATTACTACAAACTTAAGGGGTACAAAGAGAATTCCTGATTCCAGGATCAGTGGCTCTAAAATTGTTTCAATGCTTAAGTGGAGATAAATTAGTGATAGCTTTGTGGAAAAGAGTCTAAATTTGAGGTCATCCTCAGGTCCCTCAACTTGGATATTGGGGAAAACCCATGGAAAAGGAGAAGATAACATGGCCCACCATGTTATCAATCAGTCAATTAACTGGGGCTCACATAGACTCATCAAGACTAAAGCAGCAAGCATGGGTCCTACATGGGTCTGTACGAGGTCTTCTGTATATATGTTATGGCTGATAGCTAGGTGTTTTCTTGGGAATCCTGACAGTGGAATCCTGTTTTTCTTACTCCATTGTCTGTTCTTGGGACTCTTTCTCCAGTTGGGTTACCTTGCCTTAATGTATCTTGTTTGGTTGCTGTCTCTTGAAGGTTTGCTTGTTTGTGAAGGGAAACTAGGAAAGAAAGGATCTAGGGGAGAGGAGAGGTGTACAGGGTTGGGAGAGAGAGCAGAGGGGGAACTATTATCAAGGTGTAATGTATGAGATTTGAGAAAGGAATCTCTTTTCAATAAATGGAATAATTACAACAGAGAAAATTTAAGATTTCTTACAACATCAGATTTGGCTATATAAAATGATTGAACATAAAGAGGGAACTATAAAAAAAAGAGAATCCATGAAAGTTCTAATGGTGTTTTTTCAAACTCAAAGTCAATGTATTGATACTTTAACTTAGAAACCTAGGGGCACTCAAATACCCTGGACACAAGTTTAACTTTTAAAAAAAATCACATATACTCATTTTTATATGATTTGCTTATATTTTTATTATATTATCTTTAATTCTTTGAGTTTCATTCATATTATTTTGATTGCATCCATATATCCATCTCCTCACAGATCCACTTCCTTCTTTCCCATTCCATATCAACCCAACTGTGTGTTCTCATTGTCTTTCTTTTTGTAAGTAAACCTATTTCGGCTCATTAGTGCTGCCTATGAACTCTTGTGGGTGTTGCCATCCATCATAGTGTGCTAGATTTACCCTTAAAGATGTCTAACACTTCCATTCCTGGAAGATATCCATTATCAACAGTTTCCCACTTAGTAGAATTGGCCCTGTCTACATCCTCCTTCCACGATAAGATTTTATCTGACTTGAACTTGCAAAGTTTGTGGACACATTGTCATGAATTTAGTGTTACCATGTACTCATCTATCACATCTAGATTTTATTGTCCTGCTCATTTCTTTGCTGCAATGATTTCTGAGTCTTGGGAAAAGAGAACTGTGCTATAGATTTCCCATTTAGGATTGAGCGTTCCACAGACACATATCCTTTGGACATTGACCAACTCTGAGCCTATGCGTTAATCATCTTCAACTCCAAAAAGAAGCTTCTCCATTAAAGGTTGAGAGATGAAGTTATGTACTGGTATAAGGGGATGCTGTTGGGACTTGGTTTAATAACTATGTCCCGTCCTATTGGCAGAGTGATAGTAGGAAGTTCTCCCTAACAGCATATGCCCTATATAGCCACACGTCCTTGGCCTTGATGTCTCTTATAGGCATTGTTTTTATCCTGTAGAATGAGAATAAACACAAGTAGAAAGTGGTTGGTTGCTCTCATGACATTCATGATACCATCATATCAGAAGGTTGTTATTATAACTTACAACCTTCGTATCTGAAATTGATTGATAATTACTTTTATCCTCTGATAATATTTTAACACCTTCCAACTAGTGTTATTTAATACCACTCTGTCTTCAGAATGTGGAGAATGGAGAGTATAAATATCTCTGATATTGTACTTAAACTGATACTATTTATTAGGAAAATAAAAGACAGTTTCTACTTGAGTATAAAGAGAAAACCTTATTTCCTATCAACACATAGAATTGGTCAACCAAATCAATCATAAATACCCCATATGGTTGAAGCAGGGTGCACCCTACATGGTGTTAACTGAAATTCTTCCCTCCATATTCACTGTGGATTGACTTATTTCCTTGATGTCACTACCACAATTAATAACAGGGACCTCATGAAACTGAAAATCTCCTGCATGGAAAAGGACAGCAACAGTCTGAAAAAGTGACAGAAAACACAGAAAAGATTTTCTGCAATCTTGAACCAGCTACAAGAGAGTCAATATCCAGAATATATAACAGACTCAGGAAACTAGATATCACAAAAACACATTAAAATTGGAGTACAGTTCTATACATAGAATTGAAATCAACAAACACACACACTCAAATGGCAGAGAAACACTTAAATATTCAATATTCTCTGTTATCAAGGAAATGCAAATAAAACCACTTTGAAATTTCATCTTTCATATGTCAGAATGACTATTATCAGTAAAACAAGTGACAATTTATGCTAGTAAGGGTGAGAAGCAAGGAAAATATTTCTCCACAGCTGGTGGAGTGCAAATTGGAGCAGGCACAATGGAAATCAGTATAGCAGTTCCTCAGGAAGATGAGAATTGACATGCCTTAAGATCCAACTACAGCATTCTTGGCAATATACCAAAAGGATGCTTTGCTCTTCCTCAGAGACATGTGCTCAACTACATTTTTTGCTGTTCTATTCATAATAATCCGAAACTGGAACCAACCTAGATATCTCTCAACAGAAGAACAGAGGCAAAAACATGATACATTTATTTATACAATGGAGTATTATAAATTATCAAAAAATTAAATTTTCAGGTAAGAAGATGGAACTAGTTGAAATCCTTATGAGTGAGGTAACAAAGACTGAAAAAGACATATTTTGTGTGAATTTGGTATATGTGGATATAAGCTGTTAAGTTAATGATGACCAAGCCACAGTCCTTAGAACCACAGTAGTTTGGTATAGAGTAAAGGATTTGTGGTGTGGGTGTGGGTCAGAGAGAGTCTCTTAGGAAAAGGAAATACAATAAATACTAATGGATGGATGGGGTGCTCTAGTGGGAGATCCAAGTGGAGAAGAGAAGGAAAGAGGGAAAAAAATGAGGGAATATAGGGAGAGGCACTAGAATTAAGGAGTATTTAAGGAGTAGCAAGAAAAGCTAATATGGTAGAAAGTTCTTAAAACATATACATATATAAAAGCATTTTAAAAGAAACAACTAATATAATGGGGGAGAGAGAGAGAGCTCCAGTAGGACATCTCTTGTCACCAAATGAAACTTCCAAAGTTCGCGTTAAATCTAATTGAGTTGTTGGCCAAATGGTTTACAGGGAATCTTCCAAAAAGTCCTTGTTATTGCCAATAGTATAGATGAACCTCGTTGACCAATACAGTGAGGGCCTAATGGCCCTCAGGGGGCAAAGAAATGATCTCATAAGGTTGCCTCCCTTTTAGGAGATTATATTTATGTCTAGTCTCCCAGTCTCTACAAGCAACCAGGACCTTATCCAGTTCATTTCTCCCACTATCTTTTGTAAACCCAATGAAGTGAGAGACTCAGACAAGATTAAATGGGGTCCATTCATTTTGACCTGAGTGAGTGTTAATTGGGATCCCGATGTATGAAATGGGGCTACATTTTTTATTTTAAAGGCATGTTGTTGGAGGATATCATCAAGCGGTCACCCAGGAAGCTAGCCTTGTTTCCTCCAAATGTCCAATTATGAGATCATCCATATAAACATATAGGAGGGTATTATCTTTGTCAAAATAAAGAGATAGGATACTATACAAATATTATTGGCAAAAGACCAGACAATTGGCCATACCCTGCAGTAGAACAGACAATTTGTGTCTCTTGTTAGCTCAAGAGGAGTTAACTGTAGGAAAAGAAAAGGTGAACGTTTTACAATACTCCTCATGAAGAGGAATTGAGAAGCAGTACTTTAGATTGATTACAAGGAGGTGATACTGGGAGTGTATTGTTGTGACCCAGGGTAAGCCCCTTAAGGGGACCCCTACTAGCTTCATATGGGCATTGATTGCTTGTAGATCCTGTAACATTCTCCATGCCCCATTAGGCTTATGTATCACAAATACAGGGCTGTTCCAGGGCCTCATCAAGGACCTTATCCGTCCTTCTTTAAGGAGATTTCATGTGATTTCCTTGAGCATCTTAAGTGTAGATTCAGGTAATGGCCACTAATCCACCCATACCAGCTTTGGTGTGAATCCAGGTGTCAGGGGTCTGCCTGATGACACTTCACTCAGTTTTATCATAAAAGGCTAGGTGCTCAGTGGTAATAACAGCATCCATTTGTCCTAACATTTATTATCCCAGGAGGTTTTCAGACAACCCCAGGAGGATCAGAGGCCTGAACTTTCTTTTGTCTCCATCTGACCCCACCCAAGTGTATATTCATTTCCTCCTGGCAAGGATGGAGCCACCTTATTTGTCCCATTCCCCTCTTCCATTTATCTATACCAGGGTGGCTGGGGGTATAAGGAGGCAGGCACTCCTCATCACAGGCAAACCCTACTTTCCTTTTTGTCTTTGCCTCTGCCTGTCTTATTCCTTCCCCCTGGGACTACTCTTCAGTAAATTGTGCCCATTTTTCTTCTGCCCACTTGTCTATTTCTTTTTCTCCTGCTCTTTTGATTAATTGGTTACTTTTGGATTCTTCAGAGCGCTCCAGATCTTTGACCTTTTCCTGCTCCTCGCCTATCTCCTTCTCCCCTGCCCTCCTAGCCAGTTGATTATTTTCAAACTCTTTAGACCTCTCCTGGTCTCTAACCTTTTCATTAGCCACCATTGGGGGAGGCATAGCAGCAGGGTGACACATGCCTTAAGGAATGCAAAAGTTGGATAGAATTCCAATAGTGGGGTTTTTCAAAGTGTTTTTCCCTTTCTCTGGCCAGAGTCTTCACCCAGTTCCACGTGTCCCATGAGAAAAGATTCCTGGTGTGTACCCAGTGGGATAGGATAATTATATCCTTCCATGCCTGGATTGCCTTGTGGTCTGACAATTTCATTCCTTGGGAGAGTATCTCAGCGCCTTAAGTGCTAGGTCATTTTTGTGTGAAGTTGCTTTACCCTTCTTGAGGTCCCACTTACCTTGAAGACTGTTTTGCCCTGGGAGCAGTTGCCTCACTTTCTGGCACCAGTTGTGAGGCCTCCTTAGCCTCTTTATTTCCCAGGGAAAGGTGAGAGTGCTATCTGCCCATTCTGCAGCCCCAGGATACAGGACAATCAGATGCAATAGGAATTCAAGTCAAAACAGGAACTCAGCTTATTACTGTGAGTATCAGTTTATATAGGTTAAGTGACATGGTATGAGGTGCGAGTACCTCTAGCCAATGAGAGAAAGCCAAGCCCTTCATCTGGCTGGAGGGGCATCTACCTAGTTTTTGCTGTCTCATTCTCACTTGGTTCCCTCCAACTTGAGCCAGACTTTTCTCTGTCCTACAGTCCTAAAGGGATATGCCCTGAGGTAATTTTGGCCCAACCAAAAACACTGATGACAACTTATGCTAAAGAGAATGTGGGGTAAAGGGAACACTCCTCCATTAGTGGTTGGAGTCCAAACTAGTACAGCCCCTTTGATATCAGTATGATGGTTTCTCAGAAAATTAGGAAACAGCCTTCTTCAAGACCCAGCAATACCACTTTTGGATATATGCCCAAAGGATACTCAATTGTACCACAAGGGCATGTGCTTAACTATGTTTATAACAGCATTATTTGTCATATCCAGAACCTGGAAATCGCCTAAATGCCCCTCGAACAAAGAATGGTAAAGGAAAATGTGGTGTATTTATACAATGGAGTACTACACAGCAGAAAAAAATGACATTGAAATTTCTGGGCAAGTGGATGGATCTAGAAAACAGCATATTGAGTGCGGTAATCCTGACACAGAAAGACAAATGTCATATGTACTCACTCATTAGTGGCTTTTAGACATAAAGCAAAGAAAACCAGTGTACACAATCCCAGAGAACCTAAACAACAATGAGGACCCTAAGAGAGACATACATGGATCTAATCTACATGGAAAGTAGAAAAGGACAAGATCTCCTGAGTAAATTGGGAGCATGGGAACCATGGGATAGGGTAGAATGGGAGGGGAGTGGAAGGGAGAGGAGCAGAGAAAAAATGTATAGCTCAATAAAACTAATTAAAAATTTAAAAACAAGCTAACAACCAGCCAAACAAATAACATGACTTTTAATATAACTCTTCTATCTATACTCATTATACTCACAGATCAGTGCCTTGCACATCCATCATAAGAAAAGTGTCCTCCTGCAGCAGATGGGAACAAACAATAAAGTCCCATAGATAAACATTCTTTGAGACCAGGGAAACCTTGGTGCTATGTAGGATGTTTCCATGAAATACCTACATTTAGAGCTCAGGTAACTCAGCTGTGGAGTGCAAAAAATGGAGGCAGAGTGTAAGAACCATTAGGGATGGAAGACACAAAAACCACAAGGTGTAATTCCTTTAGCCACCCATAAGGCTGCACTTCCGGGCTCGGAGGCCAGCATACATCTCCCAGGTGCACATGTGTGAGTCGCCCACTATCTGCATCACCAGCAGGCGCAAGGCATAGCGCCACCCGTCATCAGGGTCTGACATAGACAAGTCTTTCGCCTCATGCGTATGTGCTGGGAAACCTTTAAAAGCTAAAGGCGCCATTCCCAGCTCTCTCTTCCA